>JAHRHZ010000085.1:13020005-13101758 GCA_024137785.1 Ginglymostoma cirratum | reverse complement strand
CCTAAACCCTTCTGATGAAGGGTTTAGGCCCGAAACGTCAAGTTTTCCTGCTCCTATGATGCTGCTTGACCTGCTGTGTTCATCCAGCCCCATGCTTGTTATCTAAGAAACTTTGTCAAATTTGGAAGAAACATTAAAGAGATTCCAGGAAACAGGAGTGTACTTCAAGAGAGAAAAATCACCTCCCAGGCTAAAAGTGTGTGATAAGGAAGTTAAGGGGTAGGAGTGTAGTAGTTGGTTCCATTAAGGAAAAGCTCTGAGGGAGGAGTCATGACACCTGCTTGTCCAATCAGGGACCCAGTAGGGAAACTGCATTTGTCCTGTGGGAACTTGCCCAGCAGTTGAACTGGGGAGCTAGGCACATAAGGACTGTGCAATTTACTTTTTAAATAAGTGTTATTAGTTGGATTAAATCATATTTTATAAGTTAACCAGCAGAACAAAGCATGCATGTTGGGAAATATTTATAGGGATAAGTATTTCTATTTCTCAATTTCTGATTGCGTATGCTAATTGCTGCATTCTTATTGAAAAAAACTTTGTTTTGATAATAAAACAAAAAATTATATCTTTTAAGAAGCCTCTGGATGATATGTTTGTTTAAAACCTGATATAGATAAGGTATTTCATTTGTCATTGTGGCAACTGGAAAAAGAATCTGTGAAATTATGAGACAAGAGCAATGGTCCATTGTTTGGGCTCGATTGTGGGGTCTCATCTGAGATACTAAAGGATGAAGCTATTTAATTGGAATTGGGTTGCTAATAATTGGAAAGGAGAAAAAAATTTTGAACTGAAGGAGGAGTCATCCATGTTAGATTATGTATCTGTACACCAAGTGTGGCTCACAAGAGTCAGAAAAACAGGTCAAGAACACTTTAGATCATCATAAACAACAATGAAACAATAGTTCAACAAGCTTGCCAAATCCCAAAAATTTCAACAAAATGATGAGGTGTTCATATTACTGCTTTTACAAGTTGAACAATTGAAAACAGAATTCAGTGATACATGGCACTCAAAAGAATTGGTAAAGTTACTTATCAAATTAACACTCAGATCGTCAGGAAATAATCTGTTGTGCCACGTCAATATGTTGAAAATTATCACAGTTTGGAGAAGGAGGATAGGTGAGTATAGGTCTTTCAGGTAGTAAGGGCAATTATGGATAAAAGGGAAAGTAAGGATTAAATTGAAGGAGGACAACAAAAGCCTCAAATTGAACCACTTAGTACACCGTTAGCTAACATTGAAGTGTCAGTGAAGTTGGACACAATACTTTAATATGATTAATACTTTAATGTGATTGCTCACCAATTTAAAGGAGACTGTAGGGACAAATCAGGTACAACTTTAGACATACATACATTATGTAAATAGGAGAATTCTCTTTTATAAAACTGCATCCTTATCACTTCTGTTTAGAGAAACAGGCCCAGCTGAAAGCATAAATCTAAAACATGTTGGAAAAGCTGTCTAACTGAGCCCAGTCAAGGCTGCTGGAATTCTCCAGTAGTATTAGTATCTAAGCCTGATGGTTTGACCCAATTCTGCATTGACTACATAAAGGTCAATGTTGTAACAAAGATCATAGAACCCCTACACTATGGAAACAGGCCCTTTGGCCCAACAAGTTCATACTGAACCTCAGAGCATCCCACCCAGACCCCATAACCCACCTAATTGACACAACCCTGAAAACTCTAGGCAATTTAGCATGGCCAATCCATCTAGCCTGTAAATCTTTGGACTGTGGGAGGAAACTGGAGCACCCAGAGGAAACCCACACAGACAGGGAGAATGTGCAAACTCCACACAGTTGCCTGAGGCTGGAATTGAACCTGGGTCCCTGGTGCTGTGAGGCAGCAGTGCAAGCCACTGAGCCACTGTGTTGCCCCTTAAGAATTTAACCTATGTGTCTAATCAACCTGTTCAGAGATGTTATTACACACATCTGGAGCAGGTAGGACTTGAACCCAGGCATCCCAGTTGAGGAGTAGGGACACTATACCACTGCACCATAAGAGGGTCCCTACCCAGGTAGACCCCTACCCAATTTCTTGCTTGGAAGAGTGCAATGACAGGGTTGGCATGCCAGATTTATTACCAAAATGATACTTTAAAAAGAATACTGACAAGATCCTTTAATCCTGAGAGCTGAAGGGTCTTTGTCACATAGCCAGTCTTTTCCAATGCTAATTAATCTATTCAGGTTAAAAAATGCTGTAGCAACTTTATAAAGGCAGATGAACCAAATGGTAATCAGTGTTTCTTATTGTGCTTTATATCTTGAAGATGCATTAATATACAGTGACACTTGGGAGGACTACTTAGAACAGCTTGTTGTAATTTCCAAAATAAAACTAACAGTTGATCTGGTGACAAACTTTGCCAAAAGTGACTTTGTAAAGGTATGTGTAATCTACTTTGGACAAGTCATAAGGCAGGGCAAATTTTGCCAAATCAGAAAAGTACAAGCATTTGCTGCATTCCCAGCCCCCTAAAATTATATGGGAAATAATAAGAATTTTGGGGGTATGTTGGTTCTATCATGTTTGTACAAAATTTCAACACTGTGGCTGCTCCACTGATGGACTTGTTCCAAAATAAAACCAAACTGGTGTGGTCAGGGAAGTCCTAGGCACTTGATGAGAGGTAGAAAACCACTTTGATCATTGAATTAGCAACAACTGCACCAAATTTCACAAAGGCCTTCAAGTTAACAACTGATGCTAGTGATTAGGGAATGAATGTAGTCCTATTACAAGAAGATGGATCAGGCCTAGAGAAGCCAGTAAGGTACTTTTCCAGACAACTAAATCAATTCTAAAAGAGAGACACTATGGTGGAAAAAGAAATCCTGGGATTTCTGCTAGTTCTTAAATGTTTTGAAGTGTATATCCATTGCCACAACAGTGATATTGGTATGTACTGATCATAATATTCACCCTCTCACCCCCAAACCAGTCTGTATGAAAATAATTGAAAACCAAAATGTCAGAACATTTTGATTTGTGTTTGCTATTGCTGCCTTCTCTTTAAAAGAATATCTTTCTCAACAATATAATTGAATGTAACCTTGTTTGAATTGTATAAGTAATAAAATCCCAGAAATAATTATGCAGTTTGCATGGAAAGAGCAAATGAGAATAAATTTGCAAATGTATTTTTAAAAATATTTTTGTTTTATCCACATTTGAGAAAGAAATGCATTTTAAATAGAGTTTCATTTTTCTGCAGGTGAAGGCATTATTAAAGTGTGTTATATGTAATTCTACTTGGATGACTTAAGTTTTGAAGTATTGTGGACAGGACATTTATTTCAAGTTTTGCTGATCATTCCGGATGCAGTGCATTTAAAAAAGGTCATTGAACATTCCCTGTGGGCACAGGAGTCTTTTTAACCAGGCATCCTTGAAATCACATGATTGTAAACAGCTGTTTGCTTTGCAAATTATCCTTGCTGGCCCAGGTTTCAATATTGACTGACTTGGAGAGATTTCTGTTTTATCTCATCCAGTTGAAGGAAAGCCTGCTAAGAACAGATGGTCCAGTGATCTTGCTTTCTCACACTGTCCTGAAAAGAAACCCTCTGCATCATTCAAGGTAAATCCTATTTCTTTCCTTTGGAACAGTGATTGAAAGAATACCGCAGAATTGTACTTCTTGTGCAAGCTGTGTCTGTAAAACTTCAGAGAAACAATGGCATGATATTAGTGACTTGACCACACGTGGAACAACATCAGATCAACAGACTTCAGAACATCCTATGCTTTATCCTTTTGCTTTCAAAAATACTTTGTTGGCAATCTGACAAACAAAAATATTTTGGCTAATCTCCACAGATAGATCTTTTATCTTTTTTCCTCCCTCTTTTCCTGAAGTGTCTGTGTGTACGTGTTTTGGAAATATTTATAGGGATAAGCATTTTATATTTCTAAGTTATTGATTTGTGCATATGTTCCAATTAGTATAGCTTTAGTATTAAATCAAAAATGTATTAAATAAACCCATAATTGTGTTCTTAAGGAACCTGGTTGTTATGCTTAAAACCTAACATAGATGAGGTATTTAATGTTATCTTGATAACTGGAAAAAATTATTTATTTTTATATTGCACTGGAACTAGATGACATCCTCCAACTTTGTCATAAAGAAGTAAAGAAATATTAAGGGTGACTTTGACAAAGCATAGTGAGTTCTTACTTTATTCATTGGTGGGACATGGGCATTGCTGCCAAGACAATTATTACCTATCCCTGGTTGTCCTTGAGAAGATGGTGGTGAGCTGTCTTCTTCACCCACTGCAGTCCACATGCTATAGGTTGACCCACAATGCCGTTAGGAAGGGAATTCATGATCTTGACCCAACGACAATGAAGGAATGATGCTTTATTTCCAAGTCAGGATGGTAAGTGACTTGAAGGGAAATTGCCGGTAGTGGTATTCCCATGTACCTGCTGCCCTTATCCTTCTACATGGAAGTAGTCATGGGTTTGGAAGGTGCTGTCAAAGGATCTTTGGCAATTTTTTGCAGTGCATCTTATAGATAGTACACACTGCTGGTACTGAGCATTGGCGGTGGATAGATTGGATGTTTGTGGATGTGGTGCCAAACAAATAGGTTACTTTGTCCTGGATGATGTCAAGATTCTTGAGTGTTGTTGGAGATGCACTCATCCAGGAAAATGGGGAGTATTCTGTCACTCTCCTGACTTGTTCCTTGTAGGTGGTGAACAGGCATTGGGGAGACTGGAGGTGATTTAGGAAAAGAAGAGTTGCAGGGCTTGTTTCAAGACAGGCTTGAGACAGCCTTTCTGAAGAAGGGTAGCTACTTCAGGCTGCCTTAGCAAAGACCCTGAATCAAATGGCTGAAGGTTAGATCAGACACAGAGCACATTCAGTGTTGCAACTTTGGGGCTATCTACCACCCCATTTTCACTAGCACAGGGCGGCACGGTGGCTCAGTGATTAGCACTGCTGCCTCACAGTTGCTAGGGACCTAGGTTCGATTCCAACCTTGAGCAACTGTCTGTGTGAAGTTTGCACATTCTCCCCATGTCTGTATGGGTTTCTTCCGGTTTCCTTCTACGGTCCAAAGATGTGCAGGTTAGATGGTTTGGTCATGCTAAATTGCCCATAGTGTCCAGGCATGTGCAGGCTAGGTGCATGAGCCATGGGAAATGCAGGGTTTCAGAGATAGGGTAGGGGATGTGTCTGGGTGGGATGCTCTTCGGAGGGTCAAGGTGGACTTGAAGGGCCAAATGGCCTGCTTCCTTACTATAGGAGTTCTATGATTCTAAGCTGAGCTAAAACCAGTACTGTCATCTCTATTTTCAGAAAAGCCTACAGGCTGAAAAATAAATGAGATGCAATACAATGCCATCCAAATATAGAGCCATACAGCATGGAAACAGACCTTTCAGTCCAATTAGTCCATGCCGACCATGTTCCCAAACTAAACTAGTCCCACTTGCCCGAGTTTGGCCCATGACCCTCCAAACATTTCCTATCCATGAACTTATCCAAATATATTTTAAACATTGTAACTAATTGCATCTACCATTTTCTCTGGCAGCTCATTTCACACACAATCCACCATCTGTCTTAAAAAAACAGTTGCCCCTCATGTCCTTTCTAAATCTTTCTCCTCTCACCTTAAAAATATGCTCCCTAGTTTTGAACTTTCCACCCTAGGGAAAAGACCATGATATTCACCTTATCTCTGCACCTCATGATTTTAGAAACTTCATAAGGTCACCTCTCAACCTCCAAAGCTCCAGTGAAAAGACTCCCAGCCTTTCCAGTCTATTTTTATATCTAAAACTTTCCACTCCCAGCAACATCCTGGTAAATCTTTTCTGAACCCTATCCAGTTTAATAATATCTTTTTCCTACAACAGGGTGACCAGAACAGCACATGGTACATATTTTCAGGAGCAGGTTTGGGGAGAAAAATGGATAATTTACTTGTTCATTTCATGGTATCTACTTAAAGGTAGCATCCTGGGCAAAAGCTGGATTCCAACACATGCTCTGGAATAACATGTTTTGGCACATACATGTACAATAAATTCTTAATGTTTAAACCAGCTGTGTCCCACAGGAACTAATAAGAGCTGGCCATTCAGTGTTTAAGGTCACTTCCACCATTCGGTTAAATCATGACTAATTCTTATCTCCCTGGCTTGATTCTGTACCCTTTAAAACTTAGCATAACGTGAATCTGTCACTCTCAATTTTGAAATTTCCAGTTGACCCCTAACCTCTATCATGTTTCGGGAGAATTCCAGAACTCCACTACCCTCCGTGTGAAATTGCTTCCCAGTATCATCCTTGAATGGCTACGTTATAAATTTGAGGGCTGGAGAAGAATATGAAAACAGCACGTTATTTGAATGGGGAGAGACTATGGAAATGAGAGATTTGGGTGTCCTGGTGTGTGAAGCACAAAGTGTACAAGCCTAGCATGTGAGTAGAAAGGCAAATACAATGTTGTGAGTTATTACAATGCGAATTAAATATAAAAGAATGGATGATTTGCCAGATGTACAGGGTGCAGTTAGGGAAATCTTATCTCAACTGCTTTACACAGTGTCAGTCTCATTATTTAAGAAAGGACATATTAGGATTAAAAGCTGTTTATAGAAGTTTCACTCAACTGATTCTTGAATGAGGGAGTTTTCTTATGAAGAAAGGTCGAACAGTTTAGGTCTGTATCCTATGGAGCTTAGGAGAATGATCTCAATGAGAAATATAAGATCCTAAGGGGATTTGACAGGGTGAATGCTGAAGAGGTGTTGCCCCTTATGGGAAATACAAGACCGAGGGTAAACATAAAAATAAGCAGCCTTCCAACTAGTCCAAGAATCATTCCATACAGAAGAGGCTCTTCAAGTCTGCTCTGACAAAAACTACCCTAAATCTACACTGGTCTCACTTGCCAGCACTTGGCCCATAGCCCTGAATATTAAGATCGAGGTGGAGAAAAGTCTTTTTTACTCTCTCAGGGGGCTTGTGAGTCTGTGAGAGTGGGGGGAGGCAAGGGCATGAACACTTTCAAAGCAGAGGTGGTTATATTCTCAGCTAGCAAGGGGGTCAAAAGGTGTTCAGGAAAGTGAAATTGAAGCTAAAATCAAATCAGTCATGACCTTGCTGAGTGCCATAGCAGACTCATAATGGTGAATGACTTGTGTCTGCTCCCAATTCATATGTTTGTGCATTCTCCCTTATTTCAACTTTATACCAGAATAGTCTGTCTATAAATAGTCTAGAAAATCACTTAAACACTTCCAATGCCTCAAAATATCACCCTTAAATTTAAATATTCAAGGGGATACAAACTCTCCTCTAAGTAACCTGTCCGCATTGTTTAACCCTTTTAGTTCATTCTCAAATAACACATTATTCTTTGATACCATAGAAAAGCATGTTTGAATTTCTAAAGAAAAGATGCACAAGTTAACCCACCATCACATCCATGAATATATGTTGGGTAGATTGGAAAACTATAACAGAACAGATAGTTGAAAGGAGAGTAAAAGGTACACACAGAAATGGCACATATTACTGCTCAAAATGCAGGTCTAATTGGATTGGTTTTAACAAAGAGCATCACGAATATACAATTAGAAGCAGGAGGTAATTACTTTACATTGCAAGTGTTGTCCCACAGGCATTATATGAGAGTATCACTAAATTGTAAAACTGGCAACTGGAAGGGCCTAGAAACAGCTGCTCTTTAACTAACTAATGGTCTCAATACTATTGGGGAATACAGTGCCTTAATTTCCTTAGTGTTCTGAAACAATATAGTTTTATTCTGAGGTACAATAACCCACAAATGGAATGGATTTCTAAACACTGATCACTAACCTATTTGAGAAATCAAACTTCAAGTTAATATTTGTATGGACCCTATAGGGGAATCCTTATCTCGGTAAGAAGTACCTAATCAATGAATGAAAGCATAGCTATTTAATTGGAATGAACTAAATGATGTCTATCATGAAAAGAAACAAGTAAGCTACTGGTTAGATACCACATGGGGTTAATTGGTCACGAGTACAGAGGTGAGCAGTAATATAAAAACTGAAAGAACTGCGGATGCTGTAAATCAGGAACAAAAACAGAAGTTGCTGGAAAAGCTCAGCAGGTCTGGCAGCGTCTGTGAAGAAAAAATCAGTTAACATTTCGAGTCCAGTAACCCTTCCTGGTGACTGAGGAAGGGTCACCAGGCCCGAAAATGTTAACTATGATCTTTTTCTTCACAGATGATGCCAGACCTACTAAGCTTTTCCAGCAACCTCTGTTTTTGAGTGTTAATATGTTGCGCTCACATGGTCCAGGTACCCAATGGCATACTTCAATCTTGCCAAATGGCCCAAACATGCATTTGGTTCTGGCTTTTTAGTTAGCAATCGTAAAAATCATTCTGAATGTGTGCACTGGACGCTCAATACAATAACACAAAAAAAAACAGATGCAGAAGTAATATACCCATGAGATGCTACTAACACATTCATATTAAAGGCATCTGTGGGCAGAATATCATTTGTTTCAATCTTTTCTCACCTTTAACATCTTAATTTTTGAGCAGTGAAATTTCAATGTGTTCCCAGTGTCAGAAACATGGGCCTCTTTTGCAATGTTGCTCACAATAAATTGAGAATATGCTGCTCTATAAGACTGACTTGATTGAGTTTTTTGACGAAGTAACAAAGAGGATTGATGAGGGCAGAGCGGTAAATGTGATCTGTATGGACTTCAGTAAGGCATTTGACGAGGTTCCTCATGGTAGACTGGTTAAGAAGGTTAGAACACATGGAATACAGGGAGAACTAGACATTTGGATACAGAATTGGATCAAAGTAAAAGACAGTTTGGTGGTGGAGGGTTGGTTTTCAGACTGGAGTCCTGCGCCCAGTGGCGTGCCACAAGAATTACTTCTGGGTCCATTGCTTTACAACATTTTTATATAAATGATTTGAATGTGAACATAGGAGGTATGGTTAGTACGTTTGCAGATGACACCAAAATTGGAGTGGTAGTGGACGGCCAAGAAGGTTACCTCAGAGTACAATGGGATCTTGATCAGGTGGGCCAATGGTCTGAGTAGCGGCAGAAATGGAATTTTACTTAAATGTGAGGTGCTGCATTTTGGAAAGGCAAATCAGGGCTGAACTTTATATATTTAATGTCAAGGTGCTGGAAAGTGTTGCTGAATGAAGTGGCCTTGGAGTGCAAGTTCATAGCTCCTGAAAGTGGATTTGCAGGTAGATAGGATGGTGAAGAAGGCATTTGGTAATCTTGCGTTTATTCGTCACTGCATTGAGTACAGGAATTGGGAGATCATGTCGCAGCTGTACAGCACATTGGTTAGGCCATTTTTGGAATACTGCATGCAATTCTGGTCTCCCTGGTATAGGAAGGAGGTTGTGAAACTTGAAAGGGCTCAGAAAAGATTTAGAAGGATGTTGCCAATGTTGGAGGGTTTGAGTTATAGGGAGAGGCTGAATATGCTGGGGCTATCTTCCCTGGAGCATCGGAGGCTGAAGGGTGACCTTATAGAGGCTTATAAAATCATGAGGGGCATGGATAGGGTGAACAGCCAGGGTCTTTTCCCAGGGATGGATGAGTCCAAAACCAAAGGACATAGCTTTAAGGTGAGAGGAGAAAGATTTAAGAGACCTAAGCAGCAACTTTTTCGTGCAGGGGGTTGTGCATGTATGGAACAAGCTGCCAGGGGAAGTAGTTGAGGCTGGTACAATTACAACCTTTAAAAGGCATCTGGATGGATACATGAATAGGAAGGGTTTAGAGGGATATGGGCCAAATGCTGGCAAATGTGACTAGACTAATTTAGGATATCCAGTCAGCATGGACGAGTTGGACTGAAGGGTCTGTTTCTGTGCCTGTGCAACTCTGCTTCGATAGCAAGGAGGAAGTAATTATCTTTTACATCCTGCCTTTCAGTAATCAGGGCATCTCAAAGCATATTACAGTCAATAAAGTAACTTGAAATCTAGTCTCTTGAAACGTGGGAGATTCAGCTATTAATTTGCATATGGTAAGCTGGTCCATCCAGCAGTGAAACATTTTCTCAGTATCCCACTAGAGTTTTTGTCTTGGTATTATGCTCCTGCCTCTCAATAGGAACTTGAGTTCACAACCTCAGAGGTGAGAGTCCTGACAGGTGTATTAATTTTTACCGTATAACACAAAAGGAAGTATTCTGTTGCTAATTTGAAACTGATAGGTTAACTGTTGTAATTAGAGAATGCTCAATTGGACCTGTGGTTATAATCAGTTTAATATTAGCATACAACATAAATAGTATGATAGACTGAGAAACTATAATTATGTGGAGAAGCTTGAGCAAGATAATTTCTATTGAAGCAAGGAAGACAACAGTGAGCTTTAATACAGATTTCTAAATTGCGAAACTCTTGGGGAAAAGTAATAGTGTTTCTTCTGATTGAATAGCAAGGTCAAAGTACTATCAATTTAAAATTAACACTGAGAGAATGATGACTGGAGCTGGGAGAAATGTATTTACAAAGTTTTGCTGGACTATGGGATGGTTTACGACAGTAAGCAGTGAAGACAGAAATTATTGTGCGTTTTAAAAGGAACGGCAGATAAACAATTCAAGGTTAAAGATTTTTCAAGAAGATTTGTAGCTCAGGTTGTGGATGAGGTTGTAGACTTGCTCATCGAGCCGGTGTGTTTGGTTGCAGACTTTTCATCACCCTGCTAGGTAGCATCATCAGTGGGCCTCTGGAGAAGAATTGGTGTTCTGTCCCGCTTGTTATTTATATCCCTCGGTTTGCTGGAGTGGTCAGCATTACTTCCGGTTCTATTTTTCAATGAATTGGACCTGATATACAAACCAATGTGTTTGTTGATGGCATTCCAGTTGGTATGCCAGGCCTCAGGAATTCCCTGGCACGTCAGTTTGGTTTGTGCTATTATGGGTGTGTTGTCATAGGCCAAACTAGAAGAAAACTGATAATAAGGATACACGAACACCAACTGGCCACCAAGAAATGAAACCAATTCTCACTGGTCTCAATACACATGGGCAAAGAAGGACGCAAATTCGACCGGAACAACACATCCATAATAGCACAAGCCAAACAGAGACATGCCAGGGAATTCCTGGAGGCCTGGCATTCTAACTGGAACTCCATCAACAAACACATTGAACTGGAGCCAATATATAAACCACAGAAAAACAGAACCGGAAGTAATGCCAACCACTCCAGCAAATGGAGGCATGTAAATAACAAGCAGGACAGAACACCAGTGCTTCACTGGAGGCGCACTGATGATGTTACGTAGCTGGGTGACAAAACATCTGCAACCAAACACACCGGCTTGGCGAGCAAGTCTACAACTTCAAACAATTCAAGTAATGGAATATGGGGAGAGCAGGATAGAAGGATTAGCTTCAAATACGTTGGCAAAGGACTGGTGTGAACATGATAGATAGAACAACACATTCTATGTTGACAACCTCTATGGTTCTTTATTACGTAATATGGGACATAGGAACATGCTGGAAACACTGATAATATCACCAAGTTTTCTCTTGCAGTGCTTTGAACTATAATCACTTTTGTAATGTAGGAATGTCATGTAATGTACGATGTCTATCGCATGGTAGACTTATTTAATAAGGTTAGAACACATGGGATCCAGGGAGAGCTAGCCAATTGGATATAAAAATTGGTTTGATGGTAGGAGACAGAGGGTGGTGGTAGAAGGTTTGTTCAGACTGGAGACCTGTGGCTGATGGTGTGCCAAACTGATGTTTGTCATTTATATAAACGATTTGGATGAGCATATAGGAGGCATAGTTAGTAAGTTTATGGATGACACCAAAATTGGTGCCAGAGTGCACAGTGCAGAAGGTTATCTAAGAGTACAACTGGATTTTGACCAACTGGACAGTGGGCCAAGGAATGGGGGATGGAATTTAATGCAAGTAAATGATAAGACAAACCAGGGCAGGACATACACAATTCATGATAGGGCACTGGAGAGTGTTGTTGAACAGCCAGACCTAGGGGTGCAGGTATATAGTTCCTTGAAAGTAGTGTCACAGGCAGACGGAGCGGTGAAGAAGACATCTGGCACGTTTGCCTTCATTAGCCAGAGTACCGACAATAGGAGTCGGGAAGTCATGTTACAGCTGTACAAGACATTGGTAAGGCCATGTTCAGAGTACTGCATGAAATTCTGGTTCCCCTGCTACTGGAAGAATACTATTAAACTGAAAATGGTGCAAAAAAGATTTCCAAAGATGTTACCAGATTTGGAAAATTTGAGTCATAAGGGGATTTCCCCCCTGGAGTGTAAGAGGCTGAAGAGTGACCTATTGCAGGGTTTGGATAGGAGAATAGCCAAGGTCTTTTCCATAGATAGAATCCAAAAATAGAGGGCAATGGTTTGAAGTGAGAATGGAAATATTTAAGAGGGACCTGAGGGGCAACTTTTTCACACAGAGGGTGGTGAATTTATGGAATGAGCTGCCGGTGGGTATAATCACAACATTTAAAATACATTTGGACAGGTACATATATAGGAAAGATTTAGAGGGATATGGGCCAAATGCAGGCAAATGGCACTACTTCAGTTTAGGAAACCTGTTTGGCGTGGACAAGTTTGGCCAAAGGGCCTGACTCCAAGTTGTATGAATTTATGACTCTAAATATTGCAGAAAATCAATGTATATCAAGACTCCTGAACAGCTATTGGATTATGATAAGATAATCTGTTTGTGACATTGGCTGAGGGATAAATATTGACCACGCTATTGGAGAGAACTACCATCCTCCTCTTTAAATAGTACCATGTAATCTTCTTATGTAAACTTGAAACAGCAGGTAGGGTCTCGGTTTAACATTTTAATAATCTGTTGAGTGATGTGGGGGTTAACACGTGATTTAATGTGGGGAGTAGTTGTGCATTCTATATTTGCTATTGGAGTATGTTTTCAGTATGTGTTCAGTATCGTGCCTCTGATTTTGTGTGATCCTGAAATAATGTCAGTATTATCATACTCAATACAATGCGTCAAGTACATCGCAACACAATTCCAGATAGAATAGTCCATTAGCACAGAATAATGACCTATAATTTTAGCTATTCGTATACACATATATAACTACTAATGTTTAATGTTCTTAAACCTTCTGCTAGTCACGTATCTGTACACATTGTGTATCGTATGGTAAAAACCTTTCTTGAGCTTTCAGCTGCTGCTTAATGTAACCCAGTTCACTTTCTTTTCAGAATTCAGCCCATTAAGGCCAGAAACTATTTCCTCTGTCGTTCATATCTATTGTATAAATTGAAAGGTTGTTGCCTAGTAACAACGTTTAATACATAGCTGTACAATTACCATATCCACAGTTTCCTGGGTTTCTTCAGCCAGTGGCATCTGTACTGCTTGTGTGTCCTTAGATTCTAGACTTCATTAGGTGGCATGCACAAAGTGACCATATTGGCAGGGTGAAGATGTTTGCATCATGCACTCAGGCCCTCATTTGTTAACAGAGTCAAGCTAAGGGAAAATCTGTGAAGGCAAATGCATTTTGCTTTGCTACAAAGTCAACTGGGGCCTTGACACCACATTTACATTCCAGATTAGTGTCAATTTGAAGTAGCTTTGCCCAAATCTGCAGAATACGAATACACTATTATAGATTTCCTGTTTGGGTGATGTATAGTTACGTTTCCTAATTTTTTTTTTTATTTTTGTTTCTTTCACTCATTGGTCTTTTTAGTGTTACCATAGTTCTCCATTTGATCAAGCCCCAGAGGTCTGCTCTGGACAATACAACATATGTACTCAATGTACTGGGCTACTGTACTAGCATCGTGTTTCTTGACGTATTGTGTGCAAAATAAATTTCAAACAAATGTGCGGAATAGTTTTCAGCTTATGTTAATTGAAGATACATAAACTTCTTGAGGTGTAAATGATCTTGTTCTGCAGTGTATTGTGAGTGATAGCAAATCAGCTGGCTTCTTTACACTCCACCCGAGTTTCATTTCATATCTACAAATCAAGTAGAGTGCAAACAGGCAGCTGACTTGATACTGACCACTTTCACTTCTCTTTTCTTTTGTTAAAATACATGCAGTTGCAGTATTTGAATAATTAATACAGTTTACAAATTATATTACCATAGCTTCTCTTTTAGCTTCCTGGATAAAGATTCTTATTTGTGACCAAACATAACATACACCCCAGATGGTCCCAGGTTTGATTTTCAATCATTGATAAATTAGCTAATCTTAGTTCAATTTAAGCTGCTTGGTGCAATTAACTTTAGTATCGTTTGGTCTAGGAGTAGGCAAACATTAACCAATGCTTAATGATAACCAGCGCTTTGAATGTTGACGTAAACAGGATTAGAATTGGCTCTGTTGTCCCCACCACATATTCATCATCTGATACTGTCCAGATTCTCACATGAATAAATTCAATTGAGGTAAACAATTTCACTTGCTACTAGCAAAATACTGCCATTTGCTCTCAGATCAAGTTAACTTTAATGGGAAGGGAGGTGATGGCCTAGTGGTAGTATTGGTGGACTGTTAAGCTAAAGACCCAGATAATGTCATGGGGACCTGGGCTCAATTCCCACTGCAACAGATGGTGGAATTTGAATTGTTGGAGAAACACAAGCCCTTTTAGGAAGAAACTGCCATCGTTAGCTGGTTTGGCCTACATGTAATTCCAGATCCCACAGCAATGTGGTTGACTCTTAAATGCCCTGGGATGGGCAATAAATACTGCTGTAGCCAGCGATGCCCTCATCCCGTGAATGATTAAAGAAATCTTGCCAAAAGTTCTGACTGCTCCCTACTGGAGATCTTTCAACCCTTTCACAAAGGTACGCTTAATTTGAATACAATCTTTACTACCTAATAAATAGATAGTATGGGATAACGGCCACTAAAGATAGTTAGTTATTATGCTCCATTCTAACAGCAAGGCAAAAATGGTACCTCAGATTTCCAGGAGAAACAGATGGCAATTTGTCTAGACTTCGAGTGAGGCCTGCTTTGACCAGCTATCTTATTTCTTTTCTGCAAGTTGCAGATGCAAAGTAATTATTATTTATTCATGCACATGTAGAAACAGCATCAATTTATTTATTGAAACCAGCAGTACATTCACCATCTATACAACCCATTCACTAAGTAGCACAGGCAAAGCCTATCTATCTTCTTTCCAGTATGCATATGCATCACTTGTGCAACTCGATCAATTCAAAATTACATGTACAGTTTATCCAACACCAGCACCACTTAACAAACAAAATATATTCAGTCCCATGAATCAGGCCTAATTGTGTAATCTTATCAATTTAACAACACAGGCAATGTTGGCTGACAGAGCTTTTAACTGTGTCCATTCCCTTTCCCACAATTCCACCCATCAAACATTGCACACATCAGTCACGGTAGCAAATGGGTCCCCCTCTGGTATTTCCAACACCTTCAACCTGATGCACCACTAAACACATTGTATACCAACCTTACCACCACCTTTTCCAACATTCCAAAGAGACCACTCCAGCTATGACACTATAGAATTCACTCTTCAATTTCCCAAACACAGCCTTCCTCTTCACGTGACAGTGTCCTGTGAAGCTCAGTACTGCAAATGATTTACTTTCATTTCCTCTCACCTCACCTTCAAACACCCCAAATGCTTTCTTCCAGGTGAAACTGCAATTTATGTATACTTCTTTCAAATTTGTTATACTGTATTTCCTGTTCACCATATGGTCTCCTCTTCACTAGGAAGACTAAACACAAATAGCTAATTGTTTTGCAGAAGATCACAATTCATTCTGCAAACATAATGCTGAATTTCCTATCACCTTTCATTTTAATTATCAACCTAATTTCTCCTCTGATCTCTCAATCTGCTCCAAGAAAGCATTGTTCAAATTCAACTGATCAAAGTAGGTGACAGCCGTTTTCTAGTTCAATCCTCAAGGCAATGCCTTGACAAATCAGATTTGACCTGTCTGGTTTAGTTTTAAACAAAGCTTGGCATTTAACTGTCAATCATAATTTAACAGGTGCATTCTTTATGGAAACATCTCAAACAGAGTGCATCTGCCAACCGATCAGCGGGATCTTCTCATACAGTATAGGAATGTTGTTTTCCCTTTTACATTGGTAGTTCTTGTGAATTGTCCTGATAAATATAAGACAAAAAGCTTTGACAAGATGTCTGGTTTTTTCAGCGAGATTCAAATTCTGCTTTAGTTTCATATTTCCAGTATCTGTAGCAGTTTGTTTTTGTATTGCTTTACTAATGCTGGGAAAAGTCTACTAACTTCTTTCTTGCATTCAGACCAGATATAAGAAAGCTTGTGACCTGACTGACTAAGATAGGAAGGGTAATTGCCTTTCTTGTCACTTTCTCTTGACACCCTGGTTACACTGTTGCTATTCTGAACTTTACTCTTGCTTTTATTCTGAGATGCAAATATGTTGATGCACATGTCTGTTTTCCTATGTTATAATTGTTTGAAATAACATGGCACAGTTGTTTACTCTTGCGCACTCTTTCCCTGAATTTCCCTTGTTCCTAGAATCCTCAGAATTGTAAAACATATGTTTGCATTATGATATGGCTGCACTCTGAATTAACTCCTTTGAATTTTTAAAAATTGAATATCATCGAATCTGTACCTAGGTAGCACACCTTTTCAACTTCACTGAAGTGAGTCTCACTGTGCCATGTTTCCACTTTCCATGCCAATTATCTGTAACATTCCTTTTGCTGAAATTGCCAAAATTACAAGCAATTTAGGGTGAGAGCAAGCTGAAATGGGCTGAGAATGCCTCAAATTATTCCATAAATTTAGATTTCAAATTAATTCTCAGGGTGTGGGTGTCACTGGCTAGGCCATCATTTATTGTCCACCTGAAATTTCCCAGAAGCCAGTTATAAGTCGACTACATTGTTGTGGGTTTGAAGTCATATGTAGGCCGGACCAGATAAGGATGGCAGTTTCCTTCTCTGTAGGGCATTATAAATTAAGACAGGTGGTGCAGTCAGCTTGAAATTTTGTATAAAGTCCAGTCATGTTGTTGTAGGGAAAATCATTCTCTGCCAACTATTAAAAATAGTGAAATAATTTTTAAATTTTAATTTAGCTCTTATTGGCTACAAGCAGGTCAGAGGCTAGATATTTTGTGTAAAGTAACTCACCTCCTGTCTCCTAAAAGTTTATCCACCGGGGACAAGTCAGGATTGTGATGGAATTATCTGCACTTGCCTGGATGAGTGTAACTCTAACAACACTCAAGAAACTTCACACCATCCGGGACAAAGTAGCCCACTTGATTAGAATCACATCCATCGCCTTCAGTATTCATTCCTTCCACCATTGCTACTGTGTATCGATGTGTACCATCTACAAGATGTACTGCAATAACTCAACAGGCCTGTTAGACAGCATCTTCCAAAACCATGACCTCTACCATCTAAAAGGACAGGGCAGCTGTTGCATGGGAACTTCACCTGCTATAAGTTTTCGTCCAAGCCACACGCCATTCTGACTTGGACCTGTATCGTCATTCCTTCAATGTCATGTAACTTCCTTCCCACGAGCACCATGAGTATATCTGCACTCAAAGGACTGTACCAGTTCAAGAAACCAACTCACCATCACTTTGTCAAATCCATTAGGGTCGGCAGGTTTTACAAAGGATAAATTATGTTTGACTAATTTTCTAGAGATATTTGAGGATGTAAGAAGCCAAGTGGATAAAGGGAGTCCTGATGATATATTAAAAATGTACTTCCAAACGCATTTGATAAGGTGCCAAATGAAAGGTTAACAAACAAAGTTAAGATCACATGGCATTAGGGATAATATATTAGCTTAGATGGATGATTAGCTAACTAACATAAAGTGGAGAGTCGAAATAAATGTCATAGTGATAGTAACGAGGTCAGGTGGCTTGTATGGAGTAATTTCAAATGTGTGTTTTTCTGGTTGGCAAGCTGTAGGCCTGGGGTGACACGGGGCCTTGTCCTTGGGGCCCCAACTAGTTACTATCAATATTTTTGACTTGGGTGCATTAGAGTAGCCTCAATGGCTAAATTTGTAGATTACACGAAAACATATGGGGAAGTAAGATGCGATTTAAAAAGTAAGAAATAAGAAATTTACAAAAGCGTATGAATAGGTTAGTTGAATGAACAAAAATGTTTAGTAGATGGACTTCAATATGGATAAGTGTGAGGTTATCCATTTTGTTCAGAAGAAAAGGCAATTTTTTAAAATCTAAATGGAGAGAAACTTCAATGGTTTGTTGTGGAGGGATACGGGTGTCCTTGTGCATGAGTTGCAGAAAGTGAGTATGCAGATGCAGTAGGTAATAAGGAGGGGAAATAGAATTTTGACATTCGTTTCTAAAGGTGTGGAGTAAAAAAATTATTATTTAAGGAAAGATATAATTGCATCAAGGCAGTTTAGAAAGGGGGATGAAAGATTTTAACTTGAGGAGGGACTAAACAGTTTAGGCCTATAATCTTTGAAGTTTGGAAGAATGAAAAGAGATGTACCTGCGATATGAGATGCTAAAATGGATTGACAAAGTGGACATAGTGGGGATATATTCCCTTGAGGCAAACTAGAATGAGAGGTCATAGTTTTAGGCTTAGGGATGGTAGAGTTAAAAGAGATGAAAAGGAATTATTTCTCATAGAGTTATGAATCTATGGAATTTATGACTCAAATTGCAGTGGACACTGGGACACTGAATAAAGGAGGACATAAACAGATTTTTAATTAGTAATGGGTTAAAGGGTTATGGGAGGGGCAGGAAATTGGGATTGAGATGGAATCAGCCATGATCATGTTGAAAGATGGAGCAGGCTTGAGGGGCTGAATTGCCTACTCCTGCTTCTAGTCCTTTTTGTCCAAATGTTCAAAGACAATGAAGAATGGCCAGTTATGTCTACATCCCATAAACAAACAAAGGGAATGGTTACTCCATATACTAAAACGGTCATCAGTACATTCACAGTTGGGGTTGATGCCATCAGCTAGTTGAGACAAGCTTCAGGAAGAGACCATGTTTTTACTGCTGATGACACCATGTTCCATATTGCACAGTCATCAATACCAGTAACCGTATGTGAACAGACTAGCCTCACCTTTATTCTGTGTCAATGAGTTTTTAAAAGTGATGACAAGTTTCCCCATGCCATCTCAACCTCTTGATAGCTGGACACCTACCCAGCATTTGTGAGGATCACTACAGAAGTTGTTTGTGCAGGCAGGGTAGCGACTTACAAATGAAGCACATATATTGAGCATGCCATGGGAAAACTCAATGTAGTGATTCAATTCCTAGTGTATGGTCATCATGAGGCTGCAATCCTTGAGAAAAAAACTGACTGGAGGAGGGTAACAGAGGCAGTAGTGTTGGTGAGAAGGCTTCATAAAGGTGTTCTGGTGGCCTTAGAACCTGAATAATCATCATCATAAAACCCCTACAGTGTGGAAGCAGGTCATTGGCCCATCAAATCTACACTGCCCCTCCAAAGAGGATCCCACCCAGACCCTTATCCTATCCCTGTAACTCTGCATTTTTCCCATGGCTAATCCACCTAGACTAAACGTCATTGGACACTATGGGCAATTTATCATGGCCAATCCACCTAACCTGCACATCTTTAGAGTATGGGAGTAAACTGGAGCACCCAGAAGAAACCCACACAGGCACAGAGAGGATGTGCAAACTCCACGTAGACAGTCACCCAAGGCTGCAAACAAACCTGGGTCCCTGGTGATGTGAGCCACCAGTGCTAACCACTGAGCCACCGTGCCACCCACAGAAGCAACTGATCTCGGTTAACCCTGAATAGGGCAGCTGCTTCTATTGATTATGAATAATGCACTTATGAACTCTTTGCACCACCTAGAAGTAATGTGTATATAATTGGAAGGAGAGCTCAAGGCCATGGTGTGCTTTTCCTACTCTGTGTGGGAAGTCAGGCAAGATTCCAGTGCACCAGGACCAGAATGGATGCAGGAAGTGTCTCCAGCTACAGCTTCTGGAAGCCTGAGTTTCAAAACTGAAACAGCAATGGTGTTGCTATGTATTGTATATTGCACATAGAGAGCTGGTCATTTCATGGACTAAGACTGAACAGCCAGGGAGGCAAGGGATGACCACCAGATGGAGAAAGAAGACCAGGCGGGCAATGCATTAATCGTTTTTGGCAACTCTCCTGCAAAAAGATGTACCGTTTTGGATATTGTTTGTGGGGAATGGCCACTCAGAGGAAGATAGCAACAGCCAAATTTGTTACATGATGGGTGGCTCTACTGCAGGGGAGAGAGGAATAAATGTGGGAAGGCTATTTTAATTGGAGCTTCAGTAATAAGGGGAACAGATAGATATCTGTGTGGCCACAAATGAGACTCCGGGATGGTACAATCCCAACCAGGTGCTCAGCTAAAGGATATCTTGTTACAGTTAAAGGACATTCTGGAGTGGGAGGGTCAACAGCCATGATCATCATACATTTCCCTTCTTACCATCCTTAATGCCCTGTGCGCACTCCTCCTATGTTCTGCCTAAGTGTCCTGCTGTGGGGCTCCTGACCATCCCCAGTGTGGATTTACTCTCCCTGTCCTCCTGTGGGGCTCTTTACTGTCCCTGGTGAGGATTCACTCTATCAATTGTCCACTACAGATGGCACAATTCCTTTTTCTCCCTTTGTTCTTTGAGAACCACAACTTGCAGCCAGGACTGATGACTGGGCTTGTAAAGGGTGGCGATGTTAAACATACTCACTTGATTAGGACCCTTATAGTCAGTTGCAGACCAGTGTGGTACCCTGCTCACAGTGCCAATTGTTGGAGAGGAATTTTAAAGAGGAGTCATGACTCCTATATTCAGCAACACAAGTCAATCTTTATTTGGTACTCCTTACTAACACAGCATGAGCAAGGTCTCTGGTGACAGACTCCAAGATGCTGCTCCTCTCCCAATAAAGTACAGGATATTGACACATTCTGCATCACAATGATTACATGCAATGTTGACATCAGCGCTTGCCGCTTCCCTTCTGACACACATCCAGACCTGTGACTACATAGTCAATGATGGAGAACTCTATGAACAAGCCTAGATCTTCCCATGATCTCCTGATTCCCATGATGTTTACCAAACGTCCTTATCACCTATCCTTGGGCTTTTACAATGCATCTTACATCTGCACCCATGGTTCAATCGTCCTTGCTATCAAGCATATTCTGTGTAGTTTCGTTTGCAGTTCCCATTTATCTTGCGCTCTACCATGACGTCCAGGAATGGGAGCTGTTTGTTGTTCTTCTCCTCTCTGGTGAATTTTATTCCGGTGAGCGTGTTGTTTATAAAAGTTTGTGTGTCTCCTCTAATTTGGTCCGTTTAATGATTGACAGTCTTCAATCCTCCCTCCTAGCAGGACGGGGGTTTCTCCCTACTCTCTAAGGTTGTCTGTCAAAAAGAATTTAGTTAAACCCCTGATGTTAGTTTGTTGGCTGTGTTTATAATTTCAACATATTATTGTGGGATCAGAATCTTCTACAAACTTTCAACTAGCTGGTGAAAGGGCTTCTCTCACAGTTTTTCCAGCGTGCTTCTTACCAAAACTAGTCTCTGTATCCAAAGCTGGTGGTCTACAGAAATCTAATTAAATTCTCGATGTTTAACAAACTAAAGCTGAAATTACTCCTATTTATTGTGTATGTATGTGTGTACACGTGTATGCACAATAATTACCTAAAGATCTTCATTAATTACAGGTCTAAGACTAATACTTAGCCCCATAGTCTCCCTACCAGGCACACCATTACACAGATTAGCCAAGGAACTACAAAGGAGACTCAGGCAGCTAGTTAACAAGTCACCCCGCTCAATCCACTCAGCCCAAGAATTCCTCAACTCCATCAAAGACATAAGGATAGACGACGAAGAGACATGATATCCTTTGATGTCACTGCCCTATTTACATCAATAGACATACCACTAGCAAGGGAAACAATGACAACACTACTAAAACAAGAGCAAGACCCCAGTGAAACCATCTCCACGGACAACATGCTCAAACTATTGGACCAATGCCTCACCACCCACTTCACTTTCAACGGCCAAACATACGAGCAAATCAATGGGACACCCATGGGATTACCTATTTCCAGACTTATAGCAGAGACAGTGATGCAAAGACTAGAAAGGATGGCTCTTCTGCAAATCCAACCAAAACTATGGATACGCTACGTGGACGACACCTTTGTCATCATTAAACGGACCAAATTAGAGGAGACACACAACCTTTTATAAACAACACCCTCACTGGAATAAAATTCACCAGAGAGGAGGAGATGAACAAACAGCTCCCATTCCTGGACGTCATGGTAGAGCGCAAGACAAATGGGGAATTCCAAACGAAAGTACACAGAAAAGCCACACACACAGACCAGGTACTGAACTTCACCAGTAACCATCCCAGTGCACACAAATGAAGCTGCGTGCGAACACTATTTAAACGGGCAACAACACACTGCAGCAACACGGAACTACGCCAAGAGGAAGAAGAATACTTCTTCCAGGTTTTCAAGGATAACGGATATCCAAAGAACTGGGTCAGAAGATGCCTACACAAACAACATCAGGAAGATACTATACGCCCCGACACACTCATCTCACTACTCTACATCAGGAACACATCGGAACTCACCACAAGACTCCTACAACTGCTGGGCATCAGAGTGGCACACAAGCCCACGTCAACCCTATGACAACTGCTCACCCACACTAAAGACCCACTCCCTGCCATGGACAGGACCAATGTCATCTACAAGATCCCCTGCAGAGGCTGAGAGAAACATTACGTCGGACAAACAGGAAGGAAACTAACAACAAGGGTACATGAACACCAACCGGCTATGAAAAAACACGACCAATACTCGCTCATCTCGATCCACATGGACAAGGAGAACCACCATTTTGACTGGGGCAACACCAAAATCCTGGGACAAGCTAGGCAGAGACAGGCACAAGAATTCCTAGAAGCCTGGCACTCCATGAAGCATGCTATTAATAAACACATTGAACTCAACCCCACATACATTCCACTACGAAGAAAAACAGGAAGTGAGACAATCCATCTCAATGGACTCCAGAGTTTAAAAACCAGGCGGGAAAACACACCGACGCTTCATCAGAGGCTGCACTGAGGATGTTACCCAGCATGCTAATGAAACGTCTGCGAAACAAGAAACCAGCTCGGCGAGCCAACCAACCTCAACACCCACAACCCGAGCTACAAATCTAATCCAAAACGTTAATGTCAGTCTAGTTTCTCCCCATCTATCCATACAAAATAATGTTTAGATTAATTTGCTACAAGGCTTCCAAACAAGCTTCCCTTATCAGAAATGTCTGGTGTTTACATTTTTGCTTCTTCCCACTACATTTCTATGAGGGCCTTCCTTATCTTACCTGGTTGCCATGAGTACGAAGGTTACAATTCTGACTGTATAAACTACTGCCTCAGCTATCTATTCTCTTCAACCCATCTTACGTCACCTAAAAACACAGACATCCATTTTATGTTACATTCAGCCATGGGTAGCTCCTACAGTACCAATGATATAAGTAAGAAAAGAGCAGAGGTTCTGAAAGAGTATAGTGAGTTAGGAAGCAATTTTAAAAGTAGGACCTCAAAAGTAGTGATCTCAGAATTGCCATGTGCTGGTCAGATTTAATTAGAACATTATCTGTTGAATACATGGTGGATGAGATAGTGTGAGGGAGAGGATTTCAGATTCCTGGGGTATTGGGACAGATTCTGGGGAAGGTGAGAACAGTACAAAATAGTTGCATCTGGGCAGGACCAGAACTAGTGGAAGGGGGTGTATGTCTTAGGGGGAGTATTTGCTAGCACAGTTGGGAGGTTTAAAAGAAAATGACAAGAGGATGGGAACTGATGTAAGGAGATCAGCAGAGAGGGAAACAAAGAGAAACTCAAAGGACAGGATTAGAAATAAGAAAAGCTGATAGCAGGGAATTCAAGCCACTGTGCAAAATTAATGTGATCAGGATTAAAAATGTTAAGAAGACAAGACTTAGGCCTTGCGTTTAATGCAGACCATTCACAATAAAGTGAATGAAATAGTCATGTAAACAGATATAAATGGATTTGATATAGATGGGGTTACGGAGACTGGCTGCAGGATGACCTGGGATGGGAAATGTATTCCAAGGGTATTCAGTTTTTGAGAAAGATAGACAGAGGACAAGGAGGTGGGATAGGTAGCATGGCTTGTTAAAGGGGACTTTAATGTAATAGTCAGGAAGGATATTAGCTCTGGAGAAGTGAAATCTGCATGGGTAGGGCTTAGAAGAGGCAAAAAATGATAGGGGGAGCTTTATGTAGTCCTCAAACTGTAGTTGTAATGTTGCAGAAAGCATTCAATCGTAAATTAGAAATGCAAATAATAAAGATATTGCTGAAATTATGGGGGACTTTAAGCTAAAGATTGGGTAAATCAAATCAGTAACAATACTGTAGAAGGGAAATTCCTGGAGTCTGTATGAAATGGTCCTCAATACATTGAGGAACCAAATAGAGGACAAGGCATCCTGGGCTGTCTATGTGTAACGAGAAAGGAATAATTGGAGTAACTGACACAAAACAGGAGGAGTGGCCCAGCCATGGGTAACAAAGGATATTAGGGGTAATATTAGATCCAAGGAAGGGATATATAAATTGGTCAAAAAGAGCAGCAGACCTGAGGACTAACAGCAGTTTAGACTTCTGCAAAGCAGGACAAAGGGATTGATCAAGAGGAGAAAATAGAGTACAAGAGTAAGCTTATAGGGAAATTCCAACTGACTGTAAAAGATTCTATTTGTATGTGATGAGAAAAAGATTAACAAAGACAAATATAGATTCCCTTACAATCAGAAACAGGGGAAGTTGTAATTGGAAATGGAGAGGTGGCAAACCCAATAAATACATACTTTGGTACTGTCTTCACAAAGGAGGACACAAATAATATCCCAAAAATGTTGGGGAGCACATGGTTTAGTGAAAGAGCAAGAGGAACTGAAGGAAATAATGGTGTTGGGGAAATTGGGATTAAAGGCCAACAAGTCCCTAGTGCCCAATAATCTATATCTCAGAGTACTGAAGGAAGTGGCCCTTGACATAATGAATGCATTTGTTGTCATCTTTCAAGATTCTATAGACTCTCAAATGGTTCCTTGGCTTGGAGGGTAGCTAAAGTAACCCCACTATTTACAAAAGGCGGTAGAGAGAATACAGAATTATAGATTGGTTAGCCTGACTTTGGTAGTGGGGAAAATACTAAAAATCCATTCTAAAAAATTTAATAGCAGAGCACTTGGAAAACAATGACAGGATTGGATAGAGTCAGCATGGATTTACGAAAGGGAAATTTGCTTGACAAATATATTGGAATTTTTTTTGAGAATGTAACTAGTAGAGTTGATAAGGGAGAACCTCTGGATGTGTTTTACTTGGACTTTCAGAAGGTGTTCATAAAGGAACCACGAAAGATTTGCATGTAAAATTAAAATACATTGGATTGGGGGTACTGTACTGACAAGGAGAGAGAACTGTTTGGCAGACAGAAAGCAAGGAGCAGGAATAAATGGGTCATTTTCTGAGTTGCAGCTAGTTACCAATGGAGTGTAGCAGGGAGGGAACTAAATATAATATCTCCACATTTGCAGACAACATAAAGCTGGATGGAAGGCTGAACCGTGAGGAAGATGCAGAGATGCTTTACCACGATTTGAACAAATTGAGTAGGTGGGTAAATGTATAGCAGATGAAGTATAATATAGATAAATATGAGGTTATCTACATAAACAGGAAGGTGGATTATTATCTGAATGACAACAGATTAGGAAAGGGGAAGGTGTAATGCGACTTGGGTGTCCATGTAAATAAGTCACTGAAAGTAATCATGCAGGTGCAGCAGTGAAGAAGGCAAATTGTATATTGACCTTCATGGCAAGAGGATTTGAGTGCAGAACAGAGATGTCTTGCTGCAATTGTACACAGCACTGGTGAGACCACACCCTGGAGTACTGTGAGCAGGTTTGGTCTCTTTATCTGTAGAAAGATATTCTGGCTATGGATGGAGTGCAAAAATGTTTAGCAAACTGAATCTTGGGTTAACAGTCTGAAGTATGAATAGAGACTAGATCGGTTAGAAATATAAAATAAAGAACTACAGATGCAGAATACGTGAAACAAAAACAGAAGTTGCCAGAGAAACTCAGCAGGTGTCTAGCAGCATGTGTGGAGAGAAAACAGATTTCAAGTCCAGTGACCTGTGACCCTTGAACTTGACATGTTAAATTTGCTTTCTCTCCACAGATGCTGCCAGACCTGTTGAGTTTCCCCAGCAATTTTTGTTTTTGTTTTGGTTTTAGTCAGAAAATTATTCATGGGAGATTAGAAGAATGAGAGAGGATCTAAAGAAACCTATAAAATTCTAACAGGACAAGACAGAAAATGCAGGAAGGATGATCCTGATGACCAGGGTGGGGTGGGGTCCAGAATCAGGGGTCACAGTCTGAGTGTAAGTGCTAGAATTTTTAGGACTGAGATGAGGAGCAATTTCTCCATGCACAGAGTGGTGAGCCTGTTGAATTTTCTGCCAAAGCAGTGGAGGCCAAAACATTGAATCTTTAAGGAGGAAACACACAGTTCTTAGAGCTAACAGAATCAAAGGATATGGGGCCACCAACAGGAGCTAGGTACTGAATAGGATAATCAGCCATGATCATATCAAACAGTAGAGCAGGCTTGATGGGCCAAATAGCCTACTCCTGTTACTACTTTGTTTTTATGTTTCTATGATTCATAAAATAAAAGATTCAAGATGTCCTCAAACACATAACTGTAATTCAATGTACATTTAAATCATACATTAAGCAATATCAACACAAACATAGACATATTATGTAGCCACATATTTACTGTGTAATTATTTAAATGCAAATCGAAAACATATATATACCATGTCAAAAATATGCATAGATGTTCAAAGATATATTTATGCATTATTGCAAACTGCAGATTTGGAAACTCTGTGTGCCTGCTGAAGCCAATCGTCAGTGATCTCTTTAACATTTGTGCTTGCGTGAAAAATGTATTTTGAATGAAATTTTCCACCATGTGCAAAGACCATCCCATGCTGGCATGATTTGGTTTGTCAATTGAGTTTTCAGTGCTAATTTAATCTAGCTTTTCACGAAACTGGTAAAATACAAACTTATGTAGACGCAGTGCAAGTGCTACCCTTGAAGGCATGTTCTGCTTAATGGACCACATCCAAAATTGCATGTGTTTATCATTTATGGCTTCCATGAATTGAACCATCACCCCAGCAATTATAAACAGGGACTGGAACGTGAAAACAAATCAGTAAATAATGTTTATTTCTGGAAATTAATGCTTTGATATTTGAGCTGTTGTTCCTCTAATCAATGCATAGTTTGCTTCTTAATGGACTGGAAATCAGGAAGCAACAAGCCTGGGAACTGGTGCTCAGGAAGCATACAGATGGTTCTTTTCATCAAATCATGCTGCAGTTCATCTTGGTCAACTGAAACTGGTGTTAGAATCCTGGTTGATTTTCATTATTGTTATTTCATTCTTTGATCACTTTATTCTGGAGCTGTGAACTGCGAACTGTGGATTGTAGATTACTTTTGGACTGTGGGCAACAGCTTGTGTTAAAAGGAAAACAGACCAAACTGGCTTTTGTTTATTCATGAGGCCAGACTTGGCAGTTAATTGCTAGTTGGTTCCTGATCAAAAGTCACTTTGTCACCAAGGAAGAAAATATGTTTTAAAGGAGAACTGAAGTTGGCTATTAATGAGGTTAGTACCTGGGAATTAGGTCCAGTAAGTCTGGAAAAGACCTTACACTCAAGCAGATGGCAGATGTTAATGGTAACTGGAACCTTAGGGAGGAGGTGATTAGTCTGTCCAGTTTTGTCGACGTTTGAGTTGGGGTTTGGACTGAGAAGGAATCTGGCTGTTGATGCTACAGCATGAAAATCTGAAAGCTTCCTGTCTAACCTCCTTTATCAGTTCAGAGGATAGAAAACTAAGTTATAAGTATTATTGCCTTTATCTGAGAGAACTGTAAGGGTAACCCTGATGACATCTCTGAAAATCAACAAAGAAACCACCACCTATGCCTGTGGAACAACGGATTGTGAAAATTAGTTATCTGGCCAGTTTTATTTTGTTTTGTTTATCCTTAACTGTGTTTGTTTCTCTGACTTTTCCGTGAAAAGAACTGAAACAAAGGTTTTTGGATTTAAAGCATAGTCCAACTAGTTCACTTTGTTTAACTTTTGCTCTGCTAAAATTACTGTACTGCTAAAGTTAGTGTATTGTTAACAAATTGCTCAGTCTTTTGTTTCAGCTACAGGCTTGGTTACAAGAATTGATTATTTACAAAGTCTGGGATTGGTTATTCATAAAGCCTGTTTAAGAAACATTGGGGTCAATTTGAGGGACTCTGGAGGTTTTAATTTTACTGTGTTGTGAATACAGAGGTAGAAAGGCTGATTTGGTCCAGCTGTTGTATGTGTTACAGAGCAGGACAGAGAGAAGCATGAAGTGAAGTGAAGTGAAAGGACGAAGGAAATTAACAAAATGAGGAAAAATGTTAAAGAGTATTTGGACAAAAGATCATGACCAGGAGACAGTACAAAAGAAATGAAAAGATTAGAGGCAGGCCAAAAGAAATCAGCAAAAGGATAGAGAAAAGAGAGGAACAATGCTTGAGGGAGAGAAAGAAATTAACTGATTAAAGGAAGTAAGTTAAATGTTTTACATGTAGGGATTATTGCTGCTTTCTTTAAAATGACCTTTTCAACTAAGTATCAGGCAATTCTTTGTTAATAAGTGAATGTTTACTCCAAGGCCATTATTGGTTTTCATAAAGCTGAAAGAACCATTCAACCTTCTAAAGAAACTCCTGGATGAAAGGAAAAAGTCAAACAATGCTTTAACACAATCAACTTATTTATTCTACAGCTGTGTGCAAAGCTGAGAAAAGCAACCTAAAAACTTTATTGGTTAATGAGCAGGATGCTATTGGTAGCTGAACAGTCAGGTGTTTGAATAAGATTAGAGACAACAAACTGCACATGCAGGAATCTAGGTAGACAAATAGGAGGTTGGTAGAACACTGGAAGCTAGCAGTCAATGTTTCAGGTATTACCCTTCTTCAGGACTTGAATGAGATGGTTTGTGGGCAAGCATTGTGTTTTTTCTATGTGTGAAAGATCAATTTACTCTACCTAAAGTTTTAGATTGTGCATTTAAAATATCCTTTTCCAGACTGGAGATGGAACCTGTCAGCCTGAATCCTTGCTTGTTGCTGCGGAGGAGCAATGTAATTCCTCAGCTAAGTCATCCAATGCTTCAAATTAGAAGGCTTCATGGAAATGCTAGGTATTCAACAGAAAAAAAACTTTTTTAAAAAAAAAAATTCAACACTGACATCACTTCAAGAACATACTGGAAGTCAGTAAAATCAAGCATGAAAAAAATGAGAAATTGGTGATGATGTTTGATGACAACATCAGACATTTCATTAGTGTGTGCTCTTCACCCGCTTCTCCCCCTCTCACTCCAGGAATTTTCTCATCCTCCTTGGTCATCTGTTCAATGATTCATTAATGTTTCCTCCTATCTATACCTAAAATTTTAACTAAATCATTGAGAAAGTGCTGACTGCGCTCTCTGATCTGGGAACACAGAATGTTACAAGAGGGAAATCAGAGGGTCTACAGTCTTGAAAAATAAATGAAGTGTTTTGTTTATAATAGACTTCACTCATTCAAACTGAATGAATCTTCGGTAATTGATCTCCCATCCTGGCGCGACATCACTACTTTCACGAGCTGCACGTATGCTGCAATAAGTATGCCGGCATTCCTGCAAAGCAAACGCTGCCTTTACCCCAGTCTCAGCAATTATCACGGAAGAACTGAAAGAGACCAATCCTTTGGACAGCTGTGTGCAGTAAGGAATGGGCAGACTCCCAGTCGGGTACACACTGAAAAATTCATGAACAGTAAAAAGTAGGCCACGACAGTAGCTTCTATTCAAGGACTGCTTGGAGAATTAGAACAGTGGCTGCTACAGAAACGGTTTAGTTTGCATTTATATCTAGGCTGTTTAGAGTTGCCTGCTGTGCTGCACAGCGTCCCGCTGACCATATGTCAGTATTCACCGCTGAGGAACAGGATAAATATGCTTGACTGTTTGGGAATCAAGCACTGGAGCTCACTAAACGTAAGCATGACAACAATAATGGCACTAAGGCCGGACAAATCCTCCTGACCTTTTGAATGAAAGCAGGTGTGGAAATTGCTGATATTTTAACTAAAATTTTCTTCAGATGCGCTCTCGATTCAGGAATCGTCTGTTTAGTTCGGAAAACTGTAAATAAAACTTAAATGTTTAAAACAAAATGAGAGGACAACAAAAAAAACAGGAAACTCAGTCTATTGTCTAAGGTGATTCTTGAACCTGACCAGTGTTGCGGGAGAAACATCTTCATCAAGCCGCTGGGTGGCCCTAAAATAAATAATAACAACGATTCCAATAAGGACACAGAAAGGAACGAGCATACGCCCCTTTCGGTTAGTCAGAGACAAAGGAACAGGAGTGTTCAGAGCAGCAACTATCTGCTTCATTAGTGATTCCAAAATTTTTTTTTTTTTTAAAAAGCAGACATTCATGCCTCCGGTATTGAACAGCGGACAGACCAGGTGAAATCCGGACCAACGATATCTGTTCTTTTCCAGTTTTTGGAATCCGTATTTAGGGGCAGGGTGACTGAGCGTTTAAGTATATTGCTGATTAGACAACATTAATTTGTAAATGATAGATATGTCTTCTGATTTGATGTTTGCAGGAATTATCTTAAGTAGTAGTAGATAGGGGAATGACTAGGGTGTAGCTTATAGAGACTTTCAGAAGGCCAAATTCAAGTCTCAATGATGCTGCTTGGCCTGCTGTGTTCATCCAGCTCTACACCTTGTTATCTCAGATTCTGCCAGAATCTGCAGTTCCTACTATCTCCTATACATGCTTTTCCAAGTGGTGTTTTATAAACTTCCACACGAGACTTATGTCAAAAAGTAAAACTGGGAAACTGAAAGCAATTTATTGACTGGTTTAAGTTAGGAGATTAGTTGTGGTAGAAGATGATATGACTGAGTCTTCACAAGGAAATGGTTACCAATGCCAATACCTGAGATATCGTTGCAAGAAATAGACCCATCTTTCTAGAGGCTCTTGGAATGTTGATGGAAGCTCACAAATGACCCATTGCTGCTGTAAGACCCTATGCTTAAAGTATGACTCCTGATGCTCAGCATCTGTGCCCACCTGAGTAGAATTTGAAGTGTCCTACCAGTGACTGTCCACTGCTGTCCCTTCTGCAGTATCTGATCACATGTGCTGTACTCCTTACCAGGTACCACCTTATCTCTGCAAAACTAAACCCAGGTTAAAGTGTGTACCTCTGCAGATAGAGGGTGTTCAGAGTATCTGATGGTGCTGGTCCTCCTCTGAGGACTCCTCGGGCCCATTGCTTATCACTTCCTGCACTGGTATTGCACCTGTGGGATATGAAAGATGTCTACTTCACTTCGGTCTTTCTGAACAAAATAGAGTTCCAAGTTAGCATACTGCAGCTCATGCCGTTTAATGTATTAGTGAAATTGATAAGTGACAGTTAATGGCAAAGTGGCGGTGTAAAATCTGGCATCATCACCAATTGACAGCATCACCTATATTTCAAACATTAATGGTTTCTATAGGTATCAACTTGGCACTCTTTAGAGCTTCCTTCTCCATTAAGTTCAGCTTGACACTACACCCAGCTCCCTGTTGCCCTGGAATAGTGTACTGACTTTTCCTGCCACAGGGACTGAAATTAACTGAGTGCTAAGATAGAATCATTAGAGCTGTACAGTATGGAAACAGACCCTTCAGTCCAACTCGTCCATGCTGACTAGATATCCTAAATAAATCTACTCCTATTTGCCAGCTTTGGCCCATATTCCTCTAAAACCTTTATATTCATATACCCATCCAGATGGCTTTTAAATGTTGTAATTGTACCAGCCTCCACCACATCCTCTGGTGGCTCATTCTGTACACCCACCACCCCCTGCCAGAAAAAAATTGCCCCTTTTTAGGTTTCTTTTAAATTTTTTCCCCCTCACCTTAAACCTATTCCCTCTAGTTTTGGACTACCCATCCCACCCTATCCATGCCTCTCATGATTTTATAAACCTCTATAAGGTCACCCCTCAGCCTCCAATGCTCCAGGGAAAATAGCCCTAGCCTATTCAGTCTCTCCCTATAGCACAAATCCTCCAAACCTTGCAACATCCTTGTAAATCTTTTCTGAGCCCTTTCCAAGTTTCACAACATCCTTCCTATACTAGGGAGACTAGAATTGCATGCAGTATTCCAGAAGTGGAGGAACCAATGTCCTGTACAGCCACAACATGACCTGCCAACTCCTATACTCACTGCACTGACCAATAAAGGCAAGCATGCCAAACATCATCTTCATTGTCCTTTCTACCTGTGATTCCACTTTCAAGTGGAATGAACCTGCACTTCAAGGTCTCGTTGTTCAGTAACACCTTCCAGGACCTTACCATTAAGTGTATAAGTCCTGCCCTAATTTACCTTTCCAAAATGCAGCACCTCACATTTATCTAAATTAAACTCAATCTGCCACTCCTCAGCCCATTGGCCCATCTGATCAAGATCTGCTGTATTCTGAGATAACCTTTGCTGTCCGCTACACTTCCAATTTTGGCGTTCTCTGCAAACTTACTAACAATACCTCACGTTCACGTCCAAATCGTTTGTATAAATAACAAAAAGCAATGGACCCAGTACCGATCCTTATGGCACACTGCTGGTCATAGGTCTCCAGTCTGAAAAACAGCCCTCCACCACCATCCTCTGTCTTCTGCCTTCGAGTCAGTTCTGTATCCAAATAGCTAGTTCTCCCTGTATTCCATGTGATCTAACCTTATGGAGTGTTAAAATGTTTTAAGAGGGGGAGTGTGAATATGACTGAAGTTCGAGGAGAACGTTGGTTAGAAAAGAATATATGCGACGGCATGGTGTATCAGTTAGAGATGTGTAGTGCAGAATACTCGTAGCAAAGCAAGAGTGATGGCTGCCTAATGACACTGGCAGGATACTGATCTTGTTTGTCATTGAACCTTTTTCAGCAGTGCTTCCAATTTCTGGCCACTCTAGCTGCTGACAGCCTCAGCCTTAGCAATCTGAAGTCGCATCAGCTTGCTGAGGCTGGCTTGCCTCCTGCAATCATCAGGAAAAAGGATTTCTCTCCTTTCCCCCTTTACCTCCAGAAACAAGGCTGTGAACCGGGCACTGGTCCTGCCATACTCCTCCTTATTGCTGCTTCTGGTGCCTCAGCTGGTCGCCCTCCTGTCCCAGGAACCTGATGGCAGCTGATAATTGGTTTAGTTTGGGAAAGAGCAACCGCAAGGCAGAACATTAGGTTCCTGCCCTAAATATGGTTTAATCACTCCAACAGGAACGAATATGAGAACATTCCAAGATCTATGATCTCAATTTTTTTAACAATAAACTCTGAGTTTCTGACACTTGTTGGATGTACTTGGAGGTTAGCATATGATCTCTTAACAATACTTTTCAAATATAAGCCTGTTTTTTCCATCCCTAATATTTTAAGAATAATAAACAAATGTGTTCAAACAAAATAAGTAAGAAACATGTATTTTCTAATATCATAATATTCACAGTAGTGTCTTGAAAAGTAACTTCTAACTGCTAGAGACTCTAGGCAATCCTGGAGGATTTCAACCCTACTTCACCCCAAGGCTCACTATTCTCTCCCCAGGCACAAAGCAACATTGTGAGAGTGATATCAGTAATTGATTGTACTACTGGGTGTTTCTCACAACTGAAGTGAACATGGCAAGAAATTTTCACACATCTGCCATTTGTCTGTTTCTACCAGACTACAGCGATCCAAAGCAAGAAATCTGGGAATTCAGAAAATGGCTAACTGACAGGATTATATGACTGCTGCTCTAGTTTGAAACATTTTTGCTCTTTTCCCTATCGTGTGTGAATGTTTTCATTAACTCAGTAATTTTGCATCTGCTTTCATTTACATAGTTCAGACTTGAGCGCTTAAATTTTAGTCTCCTGCTGCTGTCAAGGAAAATGACTTGTCCCACCTAATGATTTCGTTTTGAACTCAAGCATTGTTAGTGTATGATAATTGGGTTTATTTAAAGAATATAGTTTCTTTGAAAGGCTGTTGGGATTGTCTGCTCTAAATTCCACTATAACATTCAGCATTACAGATTTCTTAACCTGTAATATGGCCTCCCCCAAGGTCTCCAGCATTACACATGCCAGCCATCAGCTAATTCAATTAACTCTGTGATAGCAAGAAATGGTTGAATGCACTGCATACTGCAAAGACTTTGTGCCCTGGCAACCTTCCAGCAATAGTACAAAAGATGTGCGCAAGAACCAGCTGTGTTCCTAGCCAAGCTATTCCAGTACAGTTCTGGCATTGGTATTGACCAGTCAATGAGATTCGTGTGAAAAGCTCTCCATTGGTTGGAGTCAAACTTAGCACGATGAAATATGGTTGTGGTTGTTGGAGGTCAATATCTCAGCACCAGGTCATCACTGCAGGAGTTCCTCAGAATAATGTCATAGGCCCAACCGTCTTCAGTTGCTTCATTAATGACCATCCTTCTATCCTTCGGTAAAAGGTGGGTATGTTCATTGATGTTGCATTCCATTCAGCCCCATTTGTGATTCCTCAGATACTGAAGCAGACCTTATTCAAATGCACCAAGACTTGGACAACATTTAAACTTGGCTGATTAGGAATATCCACATCACAGAAGTACTAGGCAATGACTATCTCCAACAAGAGAGAATTCAACGCTCACCCTTGACATTCAATGGCATTACCATCACTGAATTCCGCCACTAACAACATCCAGGGGCTTACCATTGACCAGATCATATAACCACTGAAGCTACAAGGGATGTCAGTTGCTGAGATTTCTACAGCACATAACTCACCTTCTGACTCCCAAAATCTGTCCACCATCTACAAGGCAGAAATCAGGAGTGTGATGGAATACTCTCACTTGTCTGGATGATTGTATCTCCAACAATACTGAAGAAGCTCAACACAGCCTAGGACAATGCAGCCTACTTGACTGAAATGCCATTTAACTCCTTTAGCATTCACACTTTCCTCTGCTGATGCAGAGTGAGAGCAATTTGTGCCATCTACAAGATGCACTGTGATACATTCACCGAGGCCCATAGTTAGCACCTTCCAAGCCTGTGATTTCTACCAACTAGAATGACGACATCAAATACATGGGACCACCACCACCACCATCACCTGCAAGTTTCCTCAAAGCCCCACACCATCTTGACTTGGAACTATATTGCCATTGCTTCACTGTCATTGAGTCAAAATCCTGAAATTCCATCCCTAGCCATATTGAGTTTATCTATACCAAATGGAGTGCAGTGGGTCAAGAAAGCAGTTTCACCAACTTCTCAAAGACAGTTTGAGAGATGCAAGATGCTGATCCAGCCAACAACCACCTACATCCATCCTGTGAATGAATAAAGTATTGAATTTAAAGCTGGTTCACAATATGGATTCACTTAAGATAGCAAAACTGTAGATTTATCCATATCAAACCAGCATTAACTAAAATAAAAAAAAAGCACTGAGAGGATTGTGACAAATTCTGCATTAAACAGCAATTAAAACAACAGTATAACGGTAAAATTTGGGAACTTGCACCCATTTTGTTTTATCCTGGTTATTCACAATTCTAGATGCCCTAAAATTATTTCTTTCAGTCTCTGCCAGTCACTCCCGAGTTCTGTACTAGACTATCTGATCATAGAATCCCTACAGTGTGGAAACAGGCCCTTCGGCCCAACAAGTCCACACCGACCCTCAGAGCATCCCAACCAGACCCATTCCCCTATAACCCACCTAATCTACAGATCCCTGAACGTTATGGGCAATTTAGCATGGCTAATTCACCTTGCCTACACATCTTTGGACTGCAGGGAGGAAACTGGAGCACCCAGAGGAATCCCACACAGACATGGGGAGAATGTGCAAACTCCACACAGACAGTCGCCCAAGGCTGGAATCGAACCTGGGTCCCTGGTGCTGTGAGTCAGCAGTGCTAACCACTGATCAGATAGGCCAATGGGCCGAGGAATGGCAGATGGAGTTTGATAAATGTGAGGTGCTGCATTTTGGAAAGGCAATCAGAGCTGGACTTGTACACTTAATGGTAAAGTCCTGGGGTCTGTTGCTGGACAAAGAGACCTTGGGATACAGGTTCATGGTTTCTTGAAAGTGGAATCGCAGGTAGACAGGATAGTGAAGAAAAAGGCATGTGGTGTCCTTACCTTTACTGGTCAGTGCATTGAGTGTAGGAGTTGGGAAGTCATGGTGTAGCTTGGTTAGGGCACTTTTGGAATAATGAATTCAATTCTGCTCCCCCCGCTATAAGAAGGATGTTATGAAATTTGAATGGGTTCAAAAAGATTTACAAGGACATTTGCCAGGGTTGGAGTGTTTGAGCTATTGGGAGAGGCTGAATAGGCTGGGACTATTTTCCCTACATGTGGGAGGCTGAGGCATGACCTTATAGAACACTGAATAAGGGTCACTTGATCTGAAACATTAACTCTGATTTCTATCCACAATGCTGCCAGAACTGCCTAGCTTTTCCAGCAATTTCTATTTTAGTCTAGTCGAGGTCTTATGCAAGTTTAAGGTTTGGAGTCCAGAACGAATTTTGTTAAAGACTGGTTCTACAAACAAATACAGCTGTGCTGGTGTCAACCTCCATTAGAACTAGTGGCCTTTTAACCAGACGTTCATTTTGATTGGTTCTGATTTGGATGTTACTAAGAAATTTAACTGTTCCAAGCCAGATGTAGGTGGGCTTTCCAGGGTGTGCACACTTCTGGATGCTGGCCTTTGAGTTCCACTACTCAATTCAGGCCTAGTCAGACTGTTTTGCTGTCTCATGTTTACATGCCAGCAGCAACTACAACGGCTTGCCGGCCAGGTTCCTGAAGAAATGTTAATCGTTTGGCCATAGTTTGGCTTTGTTTTGGGGTTTTGCTGTGGGCTGACCTAGAGTTCCTCTATTAAGGATATGTCCTGAATGAGGCTATGCAATTGACTTCCATCAAATAGTGTCCCCCAAGCTCGTTGAATCTGGCAAGGGTGTTCACTTTCATCGGCATACTCTGTAAACTCATGCTCAACTTGCTGCATTTTCTAATGACAAAGCCAGTTGTAGTGCCTGTTTGAAATCCAGTTGGGCTTTAGCTAGTAGGTTCTTTTGCATGGTTACATCATTAATCCCACGAACCAATCATTCTCTCAGCATCTCATTAAGCATTAAACCAGCATCATATGCCTCTGCCCATTGTCTTAACCTCGTCAAAAATCCCAACACTGATTCTCCTGGTTCTTGAATTGTCGAGTAAGTGTCTCAGATTTAGAGGAGGCTTAGGATCGTGATATTCCTTAACAAAATCTCTGAACTCTTGAAAGGGTTTAGTATGTGGTGCCTCAGGAAACAATAGGTTCCTTACAGTGAAAAATGCTGCGGGTCCAAATGTTGTCAGGTGAATTACTTATAGTTCTCATCTGCCCCAATGTCATTTTCCCATAAAAATAACACATTCTGGTGAAGAGTTATCAGACTCGACACGTTAGCTCTAGTTTCTTCACACAGATGCTCCCAGACATGCTGAGTTTTACCAACAATTTCTGTTTTTGTTTCCAGCATTGCAGTTCTTTGTTTTAGTAAACTTAAATTCCACTCCTCCACATAAGGCCGCATGAATGCTTGCCAAACAATATAAGCCCAAGAATGGTGAAGTTTAAACATAAATTTTGTAAAATTATTTAGCATTATTAAGGGTTCCGATAGGATAAATTAGGAAAGATTATTTCCTTTGGTTGGGGAGTTAATGATCATGAGATGTCAACAATTTGAAATAGTTGCTAAATGGTTGAAAAAAACTACAGAAATGCTGTTACTCATTATAAGAATAGAGAGTAGATACAGCAGAAGCCATTTCATATTTCATAGAATCGCTACAGTGCAGATAGAGACCATGCAACCTATCAAGACTGCACCAAACCTTTAAAGAGCATTCCACTCAGAACCACCTCTTTCTCTCTCCCTCCCCCCCCCCACCGCCCCCCCCCCCGCCCCATTCCTCATCTATTCACCCTGCAGTTACTATGGCTAATCCACTGAGCCTGCACATCCCTGAACATTACAGGACAATTTAGCATGGCCAAACCACCTAACCCACACATCTTTGGATTGTGGGAGGAAGCTAGCGGATCCGGCAAAATCCCGCACAGACACGAGAATATGAGTCGCCGAGGGTGCAAGGTAGAAAATGTGTTTTAAAAACTATACAAAATACAGCATGTATGAAAAACAGTAAAATCAAAAATTTAAAACAGCTTGAAGTATCATCTCTAAGGCTTTTCTCATGGTTGCAGTCCTGGAACGTGTCTTGTAACAGATTGCCACCAAGTCCCAGACCTGTAAGAATTTCTAAAGGAACTAATCATGTTTACTAGTCCAGTGCTCGTGTTTTTGATAGATTTTGTGGTGTACTTGAGCAGTTCATGGGACCTACTGATTTCTCACAGTTTTGGTGATCTGCTTAGTAAAAGAGATAGGTCTTAAATCATATGAAGGTTGCATTTCACAAATCACAAAAATCCACATTTAAACATTGCTGGAAGTTTGTAATGTTGCACAGGACAGAGATGAGAGGACAGATTCTTTAGAAGTGCAGTTTAAATTATGACGTTATTTTATTTCTGAATTTTAAAAGTACAATGGCAGGTCTCTGCATCACTGGAAATCAAATGAGTGGAACAAACACTTTTTTCACTGTACAATCCATATTCATTGTTATAAAACTGTCTGTAATGAATGAATTTTAAAGATTAGTATCTCATAAAATATTAGGATTCCACACATTGATTTTGTTCAGTAAAGTAACAGCTTTATCTAATGCCTGGTTAAGTGTCTTAGAGACTTCTCAAGGTTTCATGTACAATGAATTACTTTGAAATACAAAGTTTCTATGTCTAAGAACAACAGCAGCCATTTTGCACAGCATGATCCCACATTTATGAATGCAATCAATGATCAATGGGAGAGAAAGAATGTTGGCCAAATCATGAAGAAAATTGTGGTCAACTTTGGTGCTTTGATGTCTGTATGTTGCAGTAAGCCCTACAGATTCCCCTAGTGTGTTGACAGCAAACTATGTATATATTATGTATATGAATATAGGCTTACTAAGCTTGTAACTGAGAAGATCCATTAAAAATTAGGTTTTTTTAGATGACAGTCTTGGCATTTTACATTTTAGTTCATTCAACTGACATTGATCAGTACTTGGGAAACTAACTTACACAGACACAAAAGCAGATTTTAAAACTACTATGGACTCTTTAATGTCCACTAAAATGAGTAGATGGGGCTTTGATTTGACATCTCATGCCAAGAATGATGTCTCTGATAATAGACTACTCAATTAGTCCTGCACCAGAGTATCAGTCTACAGTAAGTGCTCATTTTATGGTCTGGGACTTGTAACTGAGCCACTTTTGATCAGGAAGGTCATCTTAGCTCATCCTTCCAGCATGATCCTGTAATTCCTTACCACAATGATCATTCAATTATTTCCTAAATTTTTTCAGTACTTTCATTTGCACTACCCTTTCTGGAAATTTAATGTATGTGTTCATTTTCCATATGAAGAACTTCTACTATCAATCATAAACATCCCCTAACTACAACAAACCAGTAACCTCTTGTTCTATTGAAAGTTTAGTTTGAAGTAATTTTCTGAATCTACACTACCAGCACTGATGCTATTTCATATATCTCAATAAGATCACCTCACTGTAAGTTGGAATGCCCCAAAACACACTTGTCCTTCCTCATAACTGTCATCTGATGTCAACAATCAACCTTGTGCTTTATATCTTAACTGTCTTCAGGTGCTGAATATCTCCCTTTGTGTCTCATGATATTCAAAGCGTGGACAGACCAGAGCACTGTATATTTAAGTATGTCTTTTTTTCATTTTGTATTCTATTGCAGTTCAATTGTTCAACAAAACTGGTCCACAGGTTCAAGTTCTGAATTAGGCTAGACAAATTTTGATGGAATTAGGCAGGAGCTTGTGGGGGTTCATTGGAGTAGTTTGTTTGCAGGCAAAGTGACCTCTAGTAAATGGGAGGCCTTTAAAAGTGTGACAGCTAGAGTTCAAGGGAACCTTGGATGACAAGAGATATTGAAGCTTTGACCAGAAAAAAGAAGGAGGTATGGGTCAGGAACAGATAGCTGGGATCAAAGGAATCCCTGGAGATTATAGGAGATGCGGGAGTTTCCTGAAGAAGGAAATCAGGAGGGTGGAAAGGGGGCACGAGATAGGTTTGGCTGAGAAGATTAGGGTGAATCCAAAGAGATTCTTTAAGTCTCCTAAAAGAAAAAGAATAACTAGAGAGAGACTAGGACCCCTCAAGGACCAAAGTGTACATGTACGTGGGGAACTGCAGGAGATGGGTGAGGTCTTCAATGAATATTTCTCCTTTCTGTTTACCATGGAGAAAGACATGAAGACTTGGGAACTTGGGGAAGTTAGTGGTGATATCTTGGGGACAGTCCATATCACATTAGAGGGGGTGTTGGAAGTATCAGAATGTGTGATGGTGGATAAATCTCCTGGTCTTGATCAGATATATCTAAGAACCCTGCAAGAGGTTAGAATGTTGTGCCCTTATTCAAGAAGGGCTGCGAAGAAAAACCTGGGAATTATAGACCATTAAGCTTAACGTCTGTGGTATGTAAATTACTTGAGAAGATTCTGAGGATAATATATACGTACATTTAGAAAGACAGGGTTTGATTAGCAGTAGTCAGCATGGCTTCATGTGTGGGAGATCATACCTCACAAATTTGTCAGAGTTCTTTAATGAAGTGACCAGGAAGGTTGATGAGAGCAGGGTGGTATACGTGGTCTGTATGGATTTCAGTAAGGCCTTTGATAAGGTCCCACATGGTAGGCTGCCCTAGAAGTTAGATCACCTGGAATCCAGGGAGAGTTGGCAAATTAGATAGACAATTTGCTCGATGGTAGGAAGCAGCGAGTAGTAGTGGAAGGATACTTGTTGGACTGGAGGCCTGTCACTTGTGGTGTGCCTGAGGGGTCCATGCTTGGCCCATTGCTGTTTGTTATCTATATCAATGATTTAGATGAGAATGTACAAGCATGATTAATAAGTTTGCAGATGACACCAAAATAGGCAAAATTGTGGACAGTGAAGAAGGTTATCAGAAACTGCGGCAGGATCTTGACCAACTGGGAAAGTGGGCCGAGAAATGGCAAATTGAGTTTTATACAGATAAGTATGAGGTGTTGCATTTTGGAAAGTCAAATCCAGGTAGGAGTTTCATGGTCAATGGTAGGGCCTTGGGGATCAGGTGCACGGTTCTCTTAAAGTGGAGTCACAGATAGAAGGCTTTTGGCACACTGACCTTCATTAGTCAGGGCATTGAGTATAGAAGTTGGGGAGTTATGTTGCAGTTGTACGGGCACTTGGAGTATTGTGTTCAGTTTTGGTCACCTTAATGCAGGAAAGATGCTATTAAACTGGAAATAGCACAGAAGAAATTTACAAGGATTTTGTCTAGACTCAAGGGACTGAGTTATAGGGAGAGGTTGGACAAGCTAGGACTTTTTCCTTTAAGATTCCCCCCTCAGTCTCCTATGCTCTATAGAAGTGTATAAGATCATGAGAGGCATGGATAGGGTGAATGCATTCAGTTTCTTTCCCAGGACTGGGGAATCGAGGTCTAGAGGGCATCGGTTTAAGGCAAAATGGGAAAGAATACATGGGGACCTGAGGGGCAACTTTTTTAAACAGAAGGTGGTATGCATATGGAATGAGCTGCCAGCGGAAGTTGTTGAGGCGGGTACATTAACAACATTTAAAAGGTATTTGGCCAATACATGAATAGGAAAGTTTTAGAAGGATATGGGCCAAGTGCAGGGAAATGGGGTTGGCATGGCTGGACATTTTGTTCGGCACGGACTAGTTCGGGGGAAGGGCGTGTTTCCATGCTGTAGGACTCTATGACTATGATTCTATTGCTTTCTTGGTTGCTGCTCCACAGCTGTTCAAAGTCAGATACACTAAACAGCCAGAATCTCTGTCAATTTCAAACTTGGTTCACCATTCACAAGATAATCTACATTGGCCATTTTGTTCTACCAACACACAATAATTTACTCCTGTTCGTATGAAATTCCATCTGTCTTAGTTCCACTCCTGTACACATTTTCCAGTTCAAGATTTTTCCTAAGATTAAATTGTTCTCCTGGTTAGCATAATCCATAAATGTGACCAATTTATCTTATTTACTTGGATCCAGAAAGTCAATGTAAAATTTGAAAAAAAACAGAGTGCCAGCGATTGCCAGAGCATCCAGTGATGGTGTTTCCATGCATCTGCTGCCCTTGTCCTTTTAGGCTGGTAGAGGTTATGAATTTGAAGGTACTGGTGAAGGTGTTGTTCACAAGTTGATGCCGTGTATCTTTGTAATTGATATACTCTGCTAACGTGTTAGTGGTGGAAGGAGTGAATGAGCTTAAGGTGGATAGGGTTCCAGTCAGGTGGGCTGATTTTGTCTAGGATGCTGTAAGCCTATTAAGCATTGATGGAGGTGCACTCATCTGGAATATTCTATCACAGATTGAACACCTCTACTATTCTATCACAGATAGACTTGTGCCTTGGTGATGGACAGTCTTTCGGGAGTCGAGGAAATTTACTTATCAGAGTTCCGAATCTCTAATCTGCTCTTGTCGTCATACTATTTATTTAGCTTGTCCAAACAAGTTTCTGATCAAGGGTAATATTCAGAATCTCTGTTGAGGTAGCAACGTAATGTTGTTAAATGTCGTGGGAAGATGGTTGTCTTCTCTCAGGTCAGAAGAAGGCTCATTGGACCCAAAACATTAACTCTGATTTCTCTCCACAGATGTTCCCCACCTGCTGAAATTTTCCAGCAATTCCTGCTTTTGTTTCTGATTTCCAGCATCTGCAGTTCTTTTGTTATTTTTTATCTTTTCTCTTGTTGGAGACAGTCACTGCCTGGCACTGGCATAGCATGAATGCTACGGCCCACTTATTAGCTCAAGCCTAAATATTGTCCACATTTTGCAGCTGCAGACGCATATTGCTTCAACATTTGAAGAGTTGCACAAATGGTATTGAAGATTGAATTCATCAGCAATATCTCCATTTCTGATCTGATGTTGGAAAAAGGTTATTGAAGAAGCAGAAGAAGATAGTTGAGTCTAGGGCACTCTCCTGAGGAACTCCTGCAAGGCTATCCTCTGGCTAAGATGTTTGGCCTTCAGCAACCACAACTGTCGTCTTTTGTGCTAGATATGTCACAACACAACTGATGGTGAAATCCCCACTCCCACAATTCTCATGGATATTATTTTTACTAGGGATCCTTGATAGTCCAGTCAGCTATTTTGTCCATGTTTGGACTAAGCATGTAATGAATTCTGGAGCTGTGTGGCCCTGGCAGAATCCAAATTGAGCACCATTAAGCAGGCTATTGCTAAGTATGTGGTGCTTGATGTCTTTCATTATTTTGCTGGGAATTGAGAGTAAACTGATCTGTAGCTAGTTGGCTGTATTGGATTTGTGATTTTTTTTTTGTGGTTGGGATAAACCTGGGAAATCTACTTTGTTAGGTGCATGCTAATGCTGTAGCTGTACTTGAATAGCTTGACTAGGGATGTGGCTAGTTCTCAGCATATGGCTGAAGACTTGCATTTGTAATCTTGAGGTATCCAAAATAGATCATCCACTGATAGTTCTGGCTGGAGACTGTTGCAAATGCTTCAGCAATGTCTTTTGCCCTGACGTGTTAGGCATCCCTTTCATTGAAAATTGGGAATTTTGTAGGGCATCTTCCTGTTAAGTGTCTGTCTAATACTTCATTATCTTTCAAGATTTCAGTATTGCAGAGCTTTATTCTGATCCCTTGATTGTGGAATCATTTAACACAGACTATAGCATGTTGACTCTGCCTTTTAGCATGTGAGAAGACTTGTATTGTAGCTTCACCAGATTGGCATATCATTTTTGGATTAGACTGGTGCTGCTCTTCGCATGGTCTCCTACACTTCTCATTGAATGAAGAAAACATTTCAGGATTTGCTCCTAATTGAACGTAGTTGATTTTCAGTGGAGTAAATCTCAAAAGAAAAGCACACCCTGGAAAAACCACAGATGCATTTATTTTGTTTCCGTTTGTTTCTATCTGCATCTGTTGCCTCTTTGCATGGTCTCAGAAAGACTTTTCTCCAAAAGGTACAATTTTACGGAATGCACTGGTACGTCCATCGATGTACATTCTCATTAATATATGGCCAAAAACAGTTAAAATATTCAGTGATTATTTTTGAAATTGTGGGAGGGTGCACAATAACATCTGTATCATCCAGTGTCTCTGTCAAGCCCCTAGCAACTAGCCTTGCCTTAGCCTTATAAGTTCAATCTGCAAGCCCATTTTGACTACAAATCCAACTATTTGGTATCTCAGAATAAACTCCAAACTTTTTTCCACTACATTTCACTTCCACTACATTCCACTACAATTCCCTTTGTTTTGACTCATTATTTTATGTTATTAGTTAATTGGCAACCACAAATATTCTACAGTCATGAAGACTTCTACCTTTTTAGTATTGTTCCAGGCTTATTTGTGACCTCTTTTTACTTTTGTCTTCTACTTACCTGGTCTGAGAATTAAGATTGACAGTTAACTATTCTTGTTGCATCTCCAGGCGAATATGGTTTAACCAATTAGCATTCTCTTCTCATGATATATAAAGTGGTGTTTTTTTTTCCAAGTCTATTTCTTGTGTTCTAGTCTGAGTGCAAGATGAAAAGGTTCAAACTAGTGTCTCATTTTAGCAATATTAAAGTCTGGATTTGCAATTAATTCTGATTAATCATGAGGAATGAAACTCAGTTTGACTTAAATGTTTGATAAGTACTGTCTTACTACATAGTTAGTTTCCTGTTCCCTATCATACTCTCGTTTGTTGCATACCAAATTCCTTTTTTGAATTAAATTTGTCTCTCTGATGGTATCGTATGATACTTCAGCTCTCTGAATCTATTGACTCTCAACTTTGTGGAAAACCTGTCTCCTGCATTTAAAGTGTCAAATGTTCCAAAAAGAAATGGAACTAACTGAAGTACTTTTTACATCAGGAGGACCATCACACAGTGTAAAAAGCAATTTGGGATTCTGTCTATGGGCTAATTGATAGGGACTACATTGTCCAGCCATCTGAAATAAATCATTTGCAATAGTAAATTCCCCTTTATTGACTTTGCTCATGATCCAGTTCTGGTTTCTAACCATTTCCCATAATTTTGTCTTTAATAACCATTTTGTGCTTACTGTGTATTACTATGAAAGTAGGAAATCTACATGTCTACAAAATGTGGACTGAAAGTATTTCCATCCTTATCATGTCTTTAAATTTGTTGAAACCAGCTCGTTAAAATCATGCACCAATGGAATCTTACAATAGGACATGATGGTGTACTGTAATAAATTTTACAGACTTCACACTTCTCATTTCATCTCTTTTATTTATCTTGTATATTTTTCATCAAAAACGCCTCTGTCTTTTAGCAAGATTTTTGACTTTTTGACAAATCTAAATAAGTTTAAGGCAATTTGCTTTTTGTCTCATAAACTTATCACCGGATGTCAATGATACTTGTCTAATGTTGTAATAAGAAACATCAGATTTTGTTAAGGAAATACAATAATGTCCTTCCTGAATAAACTACAGGTTCACTGACTTTCCAAAAATTGTGCTCCATTTTAAGTCTATTTTGTGCATTTTCAAAGAAGATTAACCAGTATAGGTATCTGAGTAGACACTACATGCCCATTTTCAGAATTGGCTTATTCCAGCTCTTTTTAGATGAAACAACATTCTTTAGTAGCCTCAATATGTTGTCATCATTAAACCTAATGATGGGATATCTAACATGTAATACTTTTGTACCCTTTTAACCTTGTAAATCCTTTTTACTTCGTGAATGAGGATAATACTTCAACAAATCTGTACATGTACTATCAAATCGAAGCCACTATTGAGCATTGCACAGTTCAATAAGTACTCAGCAAACACATTCATAGTTGAACTAAAACTTATAGTGACCAATATAATTTGTTTGGGTTCATCATTATTTCACTCCCTTACTCAGAATTCTTTTTGCCATTTTGAGGACCTTGTATCTCCACTTGGGCAATTCACATAGTGGCCCATCAAGTCCCAGCTGAGGCACCTATTAACTGTTCCTTGAGTATTCCTAGGATTTCATTTTTATTCATTCATGGATGAAGGTGTCATCCATGAATCCAGGCTAGCATTTATTGCCCACCCCTAATTACTCAGAGGACAGTTATGAGTCAACCACATTGCTGTGTGTCTGGAATCATGTGTAGGCCAGGCGAAGTGAGGATGGCTGTTTCCTTCCCCTGAAGGACATGAGTGAACCAGACGGGACTTTCCAACAGTTGGCAATGAATTCAGTCACCTATTACCGTTGTTCCAAATCTGTCTTCTACTTTAATAGTCAAATCTGATAAGGTGCTTTCTTTCTCAGTCTGCGTGCCTATAATTGTTGGCAATGAACACATGCCAGTACAAACTTCAGAATGATTGAAATAATCATTGAGTCTCTGTTATTTGTGGCACTATGCATTAATTCATTTATTCTGTTTATGCTGATGGAAATGACCATTTCCTCAAGGTTGTTTTTAAAGTAGCAGACAACAAATGGAGTACCCTTTTCAAAAAAACTGGAGATTAGTTAGGATCATTGTCTGTCATATGGACAGGCACTTAGCACAATCTAGCATTTAAGTGCTACCTCCATTCCAGAGATTCTCAAATTGAATGCCTTGTTTCTTTATACAACCTGTTAGAGACCGTGGTATATTCTTAAATGTTTTGTTTTCCAGAATAGATCAAAGTTTTTCCTTGCCTGTCAAGCACTCAACGCATCATGTTTCTTGTAAGTTGCATCCAATAACTCAAATAGAAGTTTCAGACTTTCATTACAATCCAAGTGATGGGTATCAAGCTCAAAAAATATTTCACTTCTGATTTTACTCCTGAAGTAACAACATCAAGATCATACTTCTACTTCCCTCTTTTTGGTTGGAAGGTAACACATGTCCATAGGTCTACTTCCTTTTCTATATTACTCAGAATGGAAGAACATTTCAGGGCAATCGTACCACAACAATTTACACTTGCTTGAAGTCATTTTCCACAAACACGACCTGGGATTGTAGCTTTTCTGCTTGAATATTGTCTTCCTTGGCTTCTAGTCTTCAACCTTTTAGGCAATCATTATCTACAACCAACTTTCACTCCCAAAAGTCAATTAATGAAGGATAAAACTGAAGTCAAACTTTACACACTTAATATACTTTTATAGGGTTACACTCGACAAGTATATACATCATAACCCACAATTAGTTTCAGTATATTTATAGGCATTCAACTGAATTACCAGTAATGATTACTACCAACTTGATCAAAGTTGGTATAAACCTAATTCTTGTTGGTGACATCAACGTGCGAGTTGGAAAGGACATAAAACCTCTGGGGAGATGTAATTGGCAGACAGGGATTGGGAAATGCAACAACAGCAGTATCCTGTTCCTGACAAAATGTCTAGATCATGTTCTTGTCATAACCAAAACCTTGTTCCATCAAGGGACAAGTGAAAGGTCTCATTGGTAACACCCTCGCTCTAAGCTGTGGTACCTACTCAATTACTTCACCATTGGAGCAAGAAACCACAAAGACATATGTATCACCTGCACCGTGACAGGAGCTCATGACTGCTGGATGGACAACCGCCTAATTCATTCTATCATTAATGTCAATGCTGCTCTGAAATAACAATGGCAACAGAAGCAATGCTACAGGAAAATCAACACTGAGGCCCTCAAGGACCCTGATAATACACCCCTTTTCAGCCAGCACCTCAATACAGACCTGATTACTGCCAAGACCAGAAACAGTGAGTGTGCACAGTACCTGGTCTGTCCTCTAGTCCACTATACCTTTGATAAGCTCCTCTCCAGCAGGAAACTTACCTACAGAACAAATGAGGAACTATTTAGCCACCTGCAGGCCAGACCCAAGATCATCCCATCCTCCGTCATTGATGGTTATGTCTGTGCACACTTGGCTCCATGCCATTGTCAACACCTACGCCATTGTCAACACCTACACCATTGTGCATGACAGTATTTGTCCTACATTAAACATTCATAAGACATAGATTCTCTACCAATCTGTTTTACCACTGTGCATTGTTCACCCAACCCACACCCACTCCCACTGTTATCAAAGGTCGTAATGAGATCTTGAACAATGTTGACCACGTTCCATACCGTGGGAGCCTATTATTAACAAGGACGGCCATCGATGAGGTTGAAGACCATTAGCACCAAGCGCATGGTCTACAGAGCAGCAATGATGCGGATGTGGACTATGTATAACAGGCATCTCAGAACACCTGAGAGGTACCCACCAATGCTGCCGCCCTCAAGATCCTGCAAATCCATCAGCAGGATAGACACACCAGGATCAGTGTTCCTACTCAAGCCAATACTCCCAGCAAATAAAATCTGAAAGAACTGCAGATACTGTAAATCAGGAACAAAAACAAAGTTCCTGGAAAAGCTGGGCAGGTCTGGCAGCATCTGTGAAGGGAATAAAGGGTTAACATTTCTGGTCTGGTGACCCTTCCTCAGTTCTGAGGAGGGGTCACTGGACCCGAAATGTTAACTCTGTTTTTTCCTTCACAGATGCTGACAGACCTGCTGAGCTTTTTCAGGAACTTTGTTTTGTTTCCAATACTCCCAGCATCTTTTATAAAAAAAATTTATTCATTTTTGTGGGATGTGGGCATCACTGGCTGGCCAGCATTTATTGCCTATCCCTAGTTGCCCTTGAGAAGGTAGTGGTGACCTGCCTTCTTGAACCACTGCGGTCCTCCTGCTTTAGGTTGACCGACAATGCCACCATGGTGGGAATTCCAGGATTTTGACACAGCGACAGTGAAGGAACAGCAATATACTTCCAAGTCAGGATGGTGAGTGGCTTGGAGGGGAACTTGGTGGTGGAGTTTCTATGTATCTGCTGCCCTTGTCCTTCTAAATGGAAGTAGTCGTGAGTTAGGAAGGTGCTGTCTGAGGATCTTTGTTGAATTTCTGTAGTGCATCTTGTAGATAGTACATACTGCTGGTACTGCGTGTCTGTTGTTGGGGGAGTGGATGCTTGTGGCTGCTTTGTCCTGGTTGGTGTCAAGCTTCTTGAGTGTTGTTGGAGCTGCACTCATCCAGGCAAGTGCGAAGTATTCCATTGAACTCCTGACTTTTACCCTTATAGACAGTGGACAGGCTTCGGGGAGTCAGGAGGTGAGTTTCTTGCTGCAGTATTCCTAGCTTCTGACCAGCTCTTGTAGCCACTGTGTTTATGTGGTGAGTCCAGTTGAGTTTCTGATTAATGATAACCCTCAGGATGTCGATAGTGGGGGATTCAGTGATGGTAACACCATTGAATGTCAAGGGGCGGTGGTTAGATTGTCTCTTATTGGTGATGGACATAACCTGGCATTTTTGTGGTGTGAATGTTACTTGTCACTTATCAACCCAAGCCTGGATATTGTCCAGATCTTGTTGCACGTGACCATGCACTGCTTCACAATCTGAGGGGTTGAGAATAGTGCTAAACATTGCACAATCATTGGTGATCATCCCCACTTCTGACCTTTTGATGGAGGGAAGGTCATCACTGGAGCAGCTGAAGATGGTTGGGCCTAGGACACTACTCCTGAGGAACTCTTGCAGAGACGTTCTGGAGCTGAGATGACTGACCTACAACAACCACAATCATCTTTCGATGTGTCAGGTATGACTCTAACCACCAGAGAATTAGCCCTGTGATTCCCAATGATTCCAGTTTTGCGAGGGCTCCTTGATGCCACACTTGGTTGAATGCAGCCTTGACATCCAGGGCTATCACTCTCACCTCACCTCACTTCACCTCTGGAATTCAGCTCTTTTGTATAAGTTTGAACCAAGGGTGTAATGAGGTAAGGAGCTCAGTGGCGCTGGTGGAACCCAAACTGGAAGTCATTGAGCAGGTTAGTGCTGAGCAGATGCTGCTTGATAATGCTGTTGATGGCAGCATTACTTTACTGATGATCTCAAATGTAGACTGATGGGTTGGTAATTGGCAGGTTGGATTTGTCCTGCTTTTTATGTACAGGACATACTTGGTCAATTTTCCACATTGTAAAGTAAATGCCAGTGTTTGTAACTGTACTGGAACAGCTTGTCTAGGGGATCAGCAAGTTCTGAAGCACAAGTCTTCAGTACTATTGCCAGAATGTTGTCAGGGCCCATAGCCTTTCCAGTATCTAATGCCTCTGACCATTTCTTGATATCACGTGGAGTGAACTGAATTGACTGGAAGACTGGTATCTGTAATGCTGGGGACCACTGGAGGAGGCCAAAAGGATCATCTACATAGCACTTCTGGCTGAAGATTGTTTTGAAATCTTCAGCCTTATCTTATGCACTGATGTGCTGGGCTCTTCCATCATTGAAGATGGGGATATTTGTGGAGTTTCTTCCTTCAGTGAGTTGTTTAATTGTCCACCACCATTCATGACTGGATGTGGCAGGACTGCAGAGCTTAGATCTGGTTGTGGGATTGCTTAGCTCTGTCTATCACTTGTTGATTTATGCTGTTTGGCATGCAAGTAGTCCTGTTTGGTGGTTTCACCAGGTTGACATCTCATTTTCAGGTATGCCTGCTGCTGCTTTTGGCATGCCCTCCTGCACTCTGTTGAACCAGGGTTGATTTCCTGACTTGATGATAGTGGTTAAGTGGGGGATATGCTGGGCCATGAGGTTACAGATTGTGCTGGAATACAATTCTGCCACTGCTGATGGCCCACAACCTCTCTTGGATGCCCAGTCTTGAGTTGTTAGATCTGTTCGAATTCTGTCCTATTTAGCACGGTGATAGTGCCACACAACACGATGGAGGTTATACTCAATGTGAAGGCAGGACTTTGTCTCCACAAGGACTGTGTGGTGGTTGCTCTTTCTGATACTGTCATGGACAAATCATCTGATTGATGAGGATGATGTCAAGCATGTTTTTCCCTCTTGGCTCCCTCACCATCTGCTGCAGGCCCTGACTAGCAGCTATGTCCTTTAGGATCCAACCAGCTCAATCAGTAGTACTGCTGCTGAGCTACTCTTGGTGGTGGACGTCAAGATACCCAACCCAGAGTACATTTTGTGCCCCTGCCATCCTCAGTACTTCCTTTTTGTGTTGTTCAATATGGAGGAGTATCACTTCATCAGTTAAGAGAGGACGGTACGTAGTAGGGGTCAGGGAGTGGCAAAGACAGATAAATGTTGGGGAGAAACGAGGCAGACGAGGAAACAAAAACACAAAGCAGAAATACAACCTGCTAAGACAGGCGAACAATTCAGATGATCAGAGTATTCATTCTTCAACTTCTTAACCCCTTTCCTTCACCCTTCCATCGGCAACAAAGCCACAAAGAAGGTGTGACTAAGTAGCAGCAAACAGCACTACGAAAACCCACGAAGGGTGGGCAAGCAAACGGAGGTCAGGAACATTTCACGTAGCTTCCCACAAGAGTCCAATTTTAGATTCACGTCGTCGGGACCAGATCCACATTCAGCAAGGTCCGACTCTGGAAACAGCGCTTGGGTCAAAGGACAGCAGAAATCGGTGCATCTCCGGACAAAACAGCCTGTCAGGACCGTCACCGTTAGTATTTTTGTCACATTGGCTGGGCAAGCAAATCGCAGTGGCGGTGATAAAATAACTAATAGTGTTGGCGCTAGTTGCGATAATCATTCCTGACACAATTATTTATTTTCTTAGAGCAGCACTCGTGGCTGTTTCTCGAAAATTGCGTACAATGGTAGTGTGAGACCAGGTTCTGGTCCTTTTGGGGTCAATTGAAAACAGTCACTCTCGAGCAGGAAAGATCCCAAGTACTTTATAGAATAGCCCTAGCTCAAAGAAGCGGCTGCTTCCGAGAAAACCCCAAAGCAGCTATTGTGTGATTTCAGAGCGATAGTAATGGGATGGCCTGTCGACATCACCGATCAATAAAATGCTGGCGTCAAATCCGTTAAGGGGTCGAGCAAAAAGATACCTGCTGCTCCCAGATGCAGGAGGGAAGCATAACAGCGAGGGGGAAGGCAGGGAAAAAGGAAAGAGCAGAGGTGGATGGAGGAATGGGGAGGGGAGGTATGGGGGAAGGGAGAGGAGACGGATAAGGGAAGTGGGGTAGGAGGGGAGGTAGAAGGAGACGAATAGGAGAGATGGGGGACAAAGAGGGAGCGCAGGGGGTGTGTAAGGCGAGGGAGAAGGCGTGGGAAGAGGACTATAGGATGGGTGGAGTAAGGTAGCGAGAGGTTTGAAATGTGAATAGCTTATTGAAATAATGGTAGTCAGTCGGCAGATATGACATAGAATGAATACAGTTGTCGAGAGGTGATGAACAGAAATAGATGATTGCAAACAAAAAGTGAGTAAGGAACAAAGAGAGAACAGAGAGTGAGAGATATGAAGGAATGGAGTGTGCGTGTGGAAGCTATGATGGTGACCAGAGAGAATGAGGGAGGCAGAAAGTAGGCAACCATGAACATTAAGACTATTAGTTCCCGCACTCTTGAAACTGACAACTCATCCCAGTGACCTATGCTGTGGTGATGCCCTCGTCCAATATGTAAGTAAGTATTCCTCCAGGTTGCTACTGGAGAGTGGTCATTACTAATATCCTATTCTGTCCCTCTATTTGACAAACAAAATCTTTCAGGGATCGAATCCGAGAACTAGTTATACGCATACACAAATACAGATGACCAAGACACCCAGAGACCAACAGACACACCCTAATGGCCACGTATCTTAAGCATTACATTGGGTATTGCATGGAAGGTAACTACTACACTCCACATGACAGTCTTCTGCTCACTTAACACAGAGCAGTTCTGGACTCCCGCTGTCTAAACCCAAACATTTAATTTGCCACGTCCCAACATAACAATAAAATGGAAATCGCACTAGATATCGATCTTTTGTTCTTTAATAATATACGTGGGAGGGAAATTCGGGAAGTAATATTTGCATTCTGGATGTAGATCTGTCAATTCTCCAAAAACAATTGCACTATTATATTAATCAAAACTATTGTATAAAAAGGTAGGCTTTTTACAGTGCCCCAAACCTCCGTTAACACGATTTCAGAAAGATGTTACTTAAATCTTTAATTCCAGTCTCACGGTTGCGCGTCAGTATGTACTCAAGGCTTTCAAAAAAGGGTATTCTAGTAAATGAAAATGGGCGTTTTAAAAAGTGCTTGACTACTTTGTCCTTATGGCCAACAAAAGCTGTGAATCAGATACTATCCGAGCAGTATTATTCTCGTTTATCTAAGCGATTACAATGAAAGGCAATCAGCAGGTTAGAAGAGTATTCATTAAGTTTAAAGAATGACATTGTACCTTGTGAAAAACTCATATTTGGTTCAACTACCATACAATGAAACTGGAGAAGGAATCTAAACGCAAGTATATGTTTGACAAGAGGTAGATAGACTACAATTGTACTTACTAATTCGAAATCCAGCTTGTTACCGATTTACTTGCTCCGACTCAGCAACTGTGAGTCAACCCCTGATGGTTGTATTTACTGTGGCTGCAGCTGCCAGGTTTGCATTTATTTCCTCGACCGAGTCTGGTGGTCCTTGGTATGTTTGGCGGGATTGTAACTGCCAGTCCCTGATGCAACTTTCTGAGGCTGAACCAATGCTGGTATATTATCTGTGGCTGTATTCAGTCAGTCCTAGCTGTAATTTCTGTGGTTGAACGCAGCTAGTGATTCGTACATTAGTAGTGGTTGACCCAATCCCTGCTTTCATTCTCTGGGTGTGTGCAAGCGGCTCCTACGTATATTTTCTGTGGTTGCATACAACAAGTCTCTGGTTTAGTTTCCCGGGCGGAACATAGGTAAGTTCTACTGCGGCTGAACAAAGCCAGTGTCTCATACAGCTTTATCCTTTTAGTAATGCTGCTTCTCCCACTGTCAGCCTGTGCATTGATCTCTCTCTCTGTCTCTTTCTCTCCAGTTACAGCACCACCCAACTACTGAACAGCTCCACGTCCAGACGTCATCACAACCAATCACCAAGCGGGATCCCATATTATTCAACTGCGCCTGCGCTCAGACTTCCAGGCTATTGTTCGAATTGTCACAGTCCCTGTTGATTTTTCCTGCACAGAGATCTGAACTGTACGGTTTTGTTTGTGTGATATATGGATGGAGGGGTGGATGGGAGATGCGGTATTTGCTCGTTAATGAAGTTAATGAACTGCGACAAGTTATTAGCGAGCATTCGTTAATAAAATGCCTTGTCTGAGAATCACATCATCATAAAGTGGAGACAGCCCAGTAAGAGGTCATCATGGCCATTCTAGCTCTCTGTATGGGGCATCTCAGCTAGTCCCACTTTCCCCACTACCTTCCACATGGCCCTGCAAATATTTCTCGAGATAATTATCCAATTTCCTATTTACCTCCAAAGAACACACCATCCTCACTTGGAACTGTATCACTATCCTTTCACTGTCACTGTGTCAAACTGCTGGAACTCCCCAGCAGCACTGTGGGCACAGTTAATTACAAAGCTGCACTTCAGGAAGACAGCTCACCACCATCTTCTCAAGGACAATTGGCAATGGATAATAACTAGTGGCATAGCCAGTGACACTTTACGTCAATGAATAACTCTTTTAAAAAGTCCAATTCTCAATTGAAAGCCACGATTTAAACTGCCTCGGCTACATTTTCAGGCAGTGCGTTTCAGGCCCTTAAAAAGCTGTAGAAACGTTTGTCCTTACGTCACTTTTGCTTAGTTTGCCAATCACCCCAAGTCGGTATCCTCTGTTCTCGATCCTTCCAGCACTAGGAATGGTTTCTCCCTGTTTCCTTTGCCCGGATCCCTTATGATTTTGAACATTTCTATCAAATTTCCTCTCAATCTCTAAGAATGAACACCCCCAGCGTCTCCAATTTACTCGTGTAACTAAAGTATCTCCTTTTTTAAAAAAACCGAAAGAACTGCAGATGCTGTAAATCAGGAACAAAAACAAAGTTGCAGGAAAAGCTCAGCAGGTCTCTCAGCACCTGTGAAGGAGAAAACAGAGTTAACATTTCGGGTCCGATGACCCTTCCTCAGAACTGATGGTGGCCACCCTCAGCCGAAACGTTGACTTCGTTTTCTCTTTCACAGGTGCTGAGAGACCTGCTGAGCTTTTCCACCAACTTTGTTTTTGCAAAGGATCTCCTTGGGGAAAAATATCGTAAATTTTTTCGGCATTTATACACTTCCTTCCTGATGTACAACACCCAGAATTGGGCACAGTTAGGTTGGGGCTGAACAGACGTTTAATCAAGGCTGTCAGGGAGGTGATGGCCTAGTGGTATTATCGCTGGACTGCTAATTTAAAGCCCCAGATAACATTGTGCGGACCTGTGTTCGAATCCTGCCACAGCAATGTTCTTATTCAGCCAACTTTTGTACACATGTCCATATTATTCCATGTAACTTAATTTCCTTGATCAAGTTGCTGTGTTGTCCCTTTGTCAAACGTTACTTGAGAGTAACTTGTTCCGTAGAGAAGTTTAAACAGTCCCAACGACAAGGAACATCTGCCCAGCGGCACGAGGTCATGCCCACACGCATGCGCTGATATTCCCGAGCGTTCTGGGTAAAGGACGCCCGCCACCCAACCCCGCCACGCGAGGAGGGAAGCTCGCGTGATCTGCCACCGGAAGATGCCGTTGCCATGACATTGCACCTGTACGTTTGTGAGGAGAGGATGGCGACGGACGATTTGACTATGTAGCTAAAAGCGCGGGACAGGCCGGTCAAGGCAGCCCGCAGAGCGGAGATCCTTCATTCTCACCCCACCTTGTCGTCGATTTCGGAATATTTCTCCGCCTAAAAAAATGCAAGCGAACAGATGGCAGGGGTAAGAGAGGCAGCAGGCAACAAAATTGTCAGTGGCCAGGAAAACAGTGAAGCAAGAGGTATAAACTGAGCAACGAACTGTAAAGTACCGTTGTCAGTTGCGAGAGACAGTTGACAGGATACGGCTCTTGCTGGGATGAGGTAACTAATATTAAAGTTATAATAGGCACTTAATAACAAAATGTCCACTTGCGAAGGACAAGTCATCATCCTCAGAAAAAAAAATGTAACCGTATATAATTTACGAACTCCCTGAGACACAAAATACAACAAAAAAGGTAAGCAGCTTAGGAAACTCTGAATTTACAAATGTAGGAACATTGCAAAAGGAGATATAACACATAATTATTCCGGCTTATTAACAACCTTTCTTTTATAACTGAAAATATTTTTTGACAGAAACTTCGTGTGATTCTATTTTAAGTCAGCAAGCTCAGAATAACTTGGGGAAGGCAATATAAGATAACAAATCATGGGATTCAGAGAGGGACAGCAATCTTTAGAACATTGCAGGGATGGACTTCAATTGAATGAATATTTGAAAAAAAGGAGTGATCAAAGACAGCAATAAATGGAGGTAGAAGCAGAGGAACAGAAACTAAAACATAACAACATAAGTTCTTTTAGAACCACAACAATTAAAGAGTATCCAAAAATGCAAAAAACAGAAAGCAAAAATTAATTAGAAACTGAGGATAAGCATAACATTGTAAATATTTTGAATGATTACTTACATATGAACATACGAAATAGGAGCAGAAGTAGACTATTTGACCCCTTGAACTTGCTGCACCAATCAATAAAGTCCTGTTTGTTCCTGAATTTTCATCAAAGTCTTTTGAATTCCACATTCACGTCTGCCCCCATTAACTCAGATTCATGTTAAGCAGGGGAATCAATCTACTCACACCTTAAAAATATTCAGTGATCCTGCCTAAACAGCCTTGCGAGGCAGACATTTCCAAAGTTGCTCAACCTGCTGGGAGAAAAAAAACTCTTCATTTCTGTCCTGAAAGGGCAACACATGATTTTAAAGCAGTGCCCCTTAGTTCTGGGCTGACCTACAAGAAAAAACATTCTTTTCATATCTAGAGATAACAAAGTGTGGAGCTGGAGGAACACAGCAGGCCGGGCAGACTTAGAAGAACAGGAAAGCTGATGCTAGAGATATGTTTGAGGGCATTTTCAATCACCGGAGGGGTGAAGTTACGGTCCTTGAAAAGTGAGGACATTTGGGATGTGCAGGAGTGGAATGCCCCATCTTGGGAGCAGATGCGGCGGAGGCAAGGAAATTGCCCTCAAACACATCTCTTGCGTCTCCCGCACCTCTGCCTTCACATCGCCTCCCCTAACAAAAACAAAAATAACAACAGAATCCCCCTTTTCCTCACATATCGCCCCACCAATGCATCCAACGTATCATTCTCAGCCACTTCCACCACCTACAATCTGACCCCACAACCAAAGATATATTTCCCTCCCCACCCGTATCTGGCTTTTGTAGGGACTGCTCTCTCCGTGAGTCCCTTGTCCGGTCCACACTCCCCACTAACCCCACCACTCCCGGCACCATTCCTTGCAACCACAGGAAGTGCTACACCTCCCCCCTCACCTTCATTCAAGGCAAGAAGCAAATCTTCGACATCAGACATGGGTTCACCTGAATATCCGTCAACTTGGTCTACTGCATTCGTTGCACCCGATGTGGCCTCCTCTACAGCGGTGAGACCAAGCAGAGACTCGGGGACAGTTTTGTAGAACATCTGCGCTCTGTATGCGACAGACAACACCTTCCAGTTGCGAAACATTTTAACTTTTCCTCCCGGTCCCTGCTGGGTGACATGTCCATCCTCGGCCTCCTCCAGTGTCACAATGACACCACCCGCAAACTGGAGGAGCAACACCTCATATTCCACCTCAGGAGCCTACAACCCAATGGCCAGAACGTGGATTTTACCAGTCTCAAAATCTTCCCACCCCGCTCACATCCCCACCTCCTTGACCTGACATAACCTGTCCATCTTTTCTCCCACCTATCCGCCACGCCCACCTCACTGACCAATCCCGATCACTGCCTACATGCACTCACCAATCACCATCCCACCTACCTTGCCCAGCCCCGCCCCTCCTCTCTATTTACTTCTGAGCTCTCCTCTGCTCCCCATTTCTGAAGAAGGGTCCTGAGCCGAAATGTCAGCTTTCCTGTTCCTCTGATGCTGCCTGGCCTGCTGCGTTTCTCCAGCTCCACACTTAGTTGTCTCTGACTCCAGCATCAGCAGTTCTTGCTATCTCATCCTTTTCATAACTGCCTTGTTAAGACCATTCAAGACCTGATACACTTTAATCAAGTCACCCTCACTCTTCTAAGCTCCAGTTGAAACAAGCCCAGCCTGTCCATCCTGCCAATATGAATCAACCTACTCATTCCTGCTGTCAATCTAATAAACCTCCTGTAAAGTATCTCTAATGCGTTTGTATTTTTCTGTAAACAAGAAGACCAAATCTGTGTACGTTACTCAATATGAGATCTCACCAATACCCTGCGTGAGTGAAGCATAACCTATTTACTTTTATGTCCAATACCTTTTGTAATAAAGAATAACATCCAATTAGCTGCCGTGATTACTTGCTGTATCTGCATACTAGCCTTTCGTGACTCATGAATCAGGACATCTAAATCTCTCTGCACTCTGGAATCCTATAGTCCATTCAAGTAGTATTTTGCTTTTTAATTCATCCTGCCAAAATAAACAACTTCACATTTTCCCATGTTGTATTCCATCTGTGAGATGTTTGCCCAATCACAGAACCTACCTATATCCATCTTTAACCTCCTTAGGTCTTCTTCAGACGTACTTTCCTACCTATCTTGGTGTTCATTAGTGAATTTTGTTAACATGCGTTTGTTCCTCTTAGCCAAGTTATTGATGTAAATTGCAGTAAGTTGAAGTCCTAGTACAGACTCCTGCAGGACTTCACTTGTCACACTCTGCCAATCAGAGAAATACCCAAACATGCATACTGTCTCTTTTCTGAACAGACATTTGGCTGGCTGGCATACTGACATGTTACCCCATATATTGTGAGCATTTATTTTCAGCAATAACTTTTGATGTGGACCTTGTCAAATGTATTCTGGAAATACAAGTATAGAGTACAACTCCCCTTTAGCCGTAGCACAGGTTACACCTTCAAAGAACTCCAGTAATTTGGTTAAACATGATTTCCCTTTGACAAACCATGCTGACTATTCCTGATCACGTTGAGATTTTTTTTCCTTTCTGGTGGTAGATACAACTGAATGGCTTGATAGACCATTTCAAAGGGCAGTTAAGAGTCAACTACATTGCTGTGCGCCTGGAAGTGCATGTAGGCCAGACCAGGTAAGGAAAAGATTTCATTCCTTAAAGGACATTTGTGAATCAGATGGGATTTTCTGACAATTGCCCTTTGTTTCATGTCATCATTAGCATTTTAATTCCAGATTTTTTAAAAAATGAATTCAAATACCGTCATCTGCCATGGTGGGATTCAAATCTGGACTCCCAGAACATTGCCTGGATATCTGGATTAATAGTCCGGTGACAACACCATTAGGCCACCACCACAACCAATAGGAGTTTTTGTAAAGGAAATCATGTTTGACAAATCTGCTAAAGTTCTTTGAGGCTATGAAGAGCAGAGATGATTGAGGAGAACTGGCAGATGTAGTTTGGATGCACTTGAATTTCAAGAAGGTATTCGATAAGTTATCACATTAAAGGTTATTGCACAAGATAGGAGCTTCTGTAATTGGGATTAATATATTAGCATGGATTGAGGATTGGTACCACACAGAAACAGAGTTGGGATTAATGAGTCTTTTTCAGGTTGGAAAGATGTAACTAGTGAAGTGCCACAAGGATCAGTCCTAGAACCTCAATTGTTTACATCTACATTAATGGCTTGGAGGAGGGCCAGGGTGTAATATATCCACATTTACTGAAGATGCAGAAATAGATGGAGGGCATGTTGTGATGAGACATAAGGAATCTTCAAGGGTATCTGGATAGGTAGAGTGAGTGGGCAAACTTAGCAAATGGTGTTTATATTGTAGGAAAATGTGAAGTTATACTTTTTGGTTAGAAGACTCAAAAGAGAGACTATTATTTAAATAGAGACAGATTCCAATAAAATACAAGAAAGAGGGATCTAGGTGTTTTGTGCATTAAGCACAAAATGTTAGCATGCAGGTGCAGCAAGTAATCAGGAAGGCAACAGAAGTTTAGCCTTTATTGCAAGGGGGTTGGAGTTTAAAAATAAGAAAGTCTTGATACAGAGTGTAACTCCTGACTGCACCAATACTGTGTACAGTTTTGGTCTCAGTATTTAAGAAGAGATAAACTGCTATTGGAGGCAGCTCAAAGGATTCCTGAAATTAAGGGATTGACTTATTAAAAATGGCTCTTTATTCATTAGAAGCGTGAGGAGTGATCTCGTTGAAACTTACAAGATTCTGAGGGGATAGACAGAATGGATGTTGAGAAGATGTTTCCACTAGTAGAGAATCTCAAACTAGGGACATAGTTACAGAATAAGGAGACACTCATTTAAAATTGAAATGTGAAGGAATTTCTTCTCCCAAAGGGTAGGGAATGTCTGGAATTCTCTACCCAGAGAATTGTGGAGGCCAGATCACTGAAATATTTAAAGAGGAGGGAAATAGATTTTTGAAATATCAGGGAGATGAGTGCTCTGAGGAACTACCTTGAAAGAGGAGTTGAGGCCTGAGGCAGATCAGCCATGATCTTGTTGAATGTCAGGGTAGGCTTGAGGGATAAGATGGCATATCCCTGCTACTATTGCTTGTGTTCTGACTGGACCTTCATGATTTTTGTCAAATGTCCTGTCAACTTTCTCCTCTCTTAGGAGAGCAGGCCCTGGTTGTCTCAGATTCTGTCTATGTAACTGAAGTCCCTGGAACTTTGTCTTTAATCTCTCCTGCACTGTCTTGTATGCCTTCACATTCTTCCGAAAGTGCAGTTCCCAACATGGGACATGACTGCAACTGAGGTCAACCAGTGTTTTGCAACAGTAACTGTTCTGATGAGGGATCACCAGACTTGAAATGTTAACTCTGTTTTTCTCTCCACACGTGCTGCCAGATCTGCTGAATTTCTCTAACATTTTCTGTTTTTTGCTTCAGATCTTCAGCATCTACAGTTCTTTGTTATATTTTGTAAGGGTATATTGCTTGTCTCTATTTATAAAGTCCTCATTAACCATTTTCTTAACCTGCCCTGTCACCTTTAGTGATATGGGTACAAATACCTCCAAATCTGTCTGTTCCAGCACCATCTTTAGAATTGCATCCTTTATTTTGTATTGCCTTTCCTTGTTCTTCCTACCAGAGTACATCACTTCACGCTTCTCTGCACTAAATTTCGTCTGCTATGTTCGCACATTCTACGAATCTTCCTTTGTCCTCTCAACACCTATCAATATCCTCTTCACAATTCACAAACTTCCATGTTTTGTGCCATTTGCAGGTTTTAAAATTGTTCCCTGCACACTTCGGTCTATATTATTAATATAGATCAAGAAAAGCCAATGGACGTAGTGTTGAGCCTCGGGGAACCCCTTACATCAAACTGAAAAATAACCGTTCAACAATGCACTTCATTTATTGTCACTCAATCAACTTCACATCCATGCTGTCACTGTTTCTTTTTATTCCATGGGATTTAATTTGTGCTGAAAACTTGTTATGTGGTATTTTATCAATTTTGTTGCGCAAAACCTTGTCCATGATATCAGCTGAATTACCCTATTTGCCCTTCTATATTGTTTCACCAAAAAAAGCTCCATCAACTTAGTTAAATACAACTTTACCTTAACAAGTGATTACCTTAAATAGTCATTGTTTAAATTGTCATAGAAATGCACAGATTGTCATAGGAACAGCACAGGGTTTGTGTGAGACACTTGGAGAACTGGATCAAAAGTTCGAGGGGGTCCACCAATGTTATCAGAACTACGCTATCATTGGTATGCATGTGAGTGGCAGTTTTTGTGGACAGGTTGTCAATTGCCGTGGAAAGGCAGGAGAACACTGAAAGGCTGCTGGAAGTGCATAGAGGCCTCTATTCTATTTCTTTAGTCTTTGATGCTGAGCATCAGCGGCAAGGCAAGAGGGGAAAGAGGAACCCCAAAGTCACTTCACATGCTTCTTCCTCTTGAGGAGGCTGTGTGGTGCCAGCAGGCACCTGGATAGAGGTGAAACCATGCTTATGATTCCCAGAGTCTCAAAAACTAATTTTCCTTTTCACTATGCAATACTGTAACCCTGTTGGAATTATAACTCTTCATCCAATGCCCATGGGAACAGGTGGTGTTTTCATTCTCAAATGTAGGTTCAGCAGATGTTGTGAAGACTTCAAACAATTGTTAATTGTATCTCTTATTGTACAGCAAGAAAGGCAAAGGAGAGTAGAAACAAAAAGCCACCTTCTCGAGCTCTGAGGATGAGAGTACATGGGCCTTGGAGAAGTGTTAGCAGTGTCTGCAGTACCCAGTACCAGCTCAAACACGGATACCTTGCTGCAAATATCAATCCTAGAAAGGTTCAGAGCACATGCTGGTGAGCACCTCACTGTGCCAACTCTGCAGCTAGCCGAGGAAGAAACCCCCAGATCACTTGGAGGACTGCCAGAGACTAGGCACCTGCTTAATTCCAAACAGGAGAGGGCCCAACAGTGTCAGCAATCAGGAACCTCGCTCAGGTCACAGGGAGCAACAGGGGTGGCAGAGAGGTATATGGGATGCAATGACCCTCATTGGCCAGAGGCTACAGGATTGCAAGAACATTATGGGTCCTAGCTGCCCTAAGCATGCAACCGTCTCACTGCCTCTGTAGGCAGGTTGGCGGCTGCTATGGAGGACTAGGTCCTGCACCTTCAAGGTCTGCTGGAGAGGCACACACATCTGTACTCCATTGCCTCAGCCATTGATCCTTAGGACCAATAAAAAGGCAGCAGGAGGAGGGGGAACCTGGTGCACAGTGCAGATTGTCCCTACTCCACAAGGAGGCAGGGTGATTCCAGAAGGCACCCAGCCAGAGGAGAAACATCACACACAGGCCCTTCAGAAATATCCTCTCAAAACATTCCGGAGATGGCTAGGTCCTCCATTTGCACCCTGCCTGCTCCCCTTACTCTTGGAAGTTCATGTCAAGGCACACTTACCTCTCGCAAGAAGACCCTCAGGGGCCCATCTATAAAGATCCCCCTGGGATTGGCCAACCAAAGTGCTAGGTAACAGAGCAACATCCCAGCTGCAGTCTGGGACAGCATGAAGACATTATAGAAGGGAGAGAAAGAAAAAAGCTATTGAATGCACTTTGGTAGCAGTGATATTGCACTCTATACAAGTATCAAGTCTGTATAATTTTAATTGTTTTTGCACTACATCTGTTTGTTTGACCTCTGTGTAGGCCCAAATGTAACTGCCAGCATGATATGAGATGCATAATGGATCATTGTCTCTGTTGAGAGCCTACTGCAGCATGTTGAAGCAAGATGAACAAGGTGTATATATGGCTATAGGTTATGCTGACACCATTGTCCCTTGGTCCATTGATCACATGGAACATGGGGATAACTAGCTATTTGGATACAGAACTGGCTAAAGGTAGAAGAAGCGTGGTGGTGGAGGGTTGCTTTTCAGACTGCAGGCCTGTGACCAGTGGTGTGCCATAGGGATTGGTGCTGGGTCCACTGTTTTTTATCATTCATATAAAATGATTTGGATGTAAACACAGAAGGTACGGTTAGTAAGTTTGCAGATGACACTAAAATTGGAGGTGTAGTGCACAACCAAGAAAGTTACCTCAGAGTACAACAGGATCTTGATCAGATGAGCCAATGGCCTGAGAAGTGGCAGATGGAGTTTAATTTAGATAAATGTGAGGGGCTGCATTTTGGAAAGGCAAATGAGGGCAGGGCTTATACACTTAGTGGTAAGGTATTGAGAAGTGTTGCTGAATAAAGGGATCTTCGAATGCTGTTTCATAGTTCCTTGAAGGTGGAGTTGCAGGTAGATGGGATAGTGAAGAAGGCACTTAGTATGCTTGCCTTTATTGGTCAGTGCATTGAGTACAGGAGTTGGGAGATCATGTTGTGGCTGTTCAGAACATTGGTTCGGCCACTTTTAGAGCATTGCGTGCAATTCTAGTCTCACTCCTTTAGGAAGGTTGTTGTGAAACTAGAAATGGTTCAGAAAAGATTTATGAGGATGTTGCCAGCATTGGAGGGTTTGAACTATAAGGAGAGGCTGAATTGGCTGGGACTATTTTCGCTGGAATTTCGGAGGCTGAGGGGTGGCCTTATAGCGGTTTATAAAATCATGAGGGGCATGGATAGGGTAAATAGGCAAGGTCTGTTCCCCAAGGTGGGGGAGTCCAAAACTAGAGGGTGTAGGTTAAAAGCGAGAGGGGAAAGATTTAAAAGGGACCTAAGGGGCAACTTTTTCACACGGAGGCTGGTGCGTGTATGGAATGAGTCGCCAAAGGATGTGGTGGAGGCTGGTACAATTACAACACCTAAAAGACATCCAGATAGTTACATGAATAGGAAGGGTTTAGAGGGATACGGGCTAAATGCTGGCAAATGGGACGAGATTTACATAGGATAACTGGTTGGCATGGATGATTGGACCAAAGGGTCTGTTACCGTGCTGTATATCCCCATGGCTAAGTGGGAAATGGTCTGTGGAGTTGTACAGCACATAGAGAGCCTGTGCTTCAGAATCACAAGAGTTCCAGGGACCGTACAGGTCTGTGTCCTGTACAGTGTATAGGCCTGTGTGTAATGCGGTTGCGCTGTGAAGAGCCTCACATAACTAGGTCATGCACCTTCCTCCCTCACAAGTCAGGACACTTAGCGCACCCACTGCAGATATGGGTTGCAGATGTTAGAGATAAAAGGTACTGCAGATGCTGGAGAATCCGAGATAACAAGGCGTGGGTCTGGATGAACACAGCAGGCCAAGCAGCAGCACCCGTGAAAAGGGTCTGGGCCCGAAACGTCAAGCTTTCCTGCTCCTATAATGCTGCTTGGCCTGCTGTGTTCATCCAGCCCCACGTCTTGTTATCCTGGGTTGCAGATGTTTTCTTCTGCATTGCGTATTTCTGATTTCCACCATTATGGAAGACAACAGTGAATGATTTTTGGGCAGTGGATTTCAGCTTCCACTCTATGTGTTGATGAGGCCCCAAATATCCAGATCCCATCCTGATGGCCTTTCTTATGAACCTCATAGACTTTGCAACCCCCTAGGTCTCAACCCAACCTGTTCTCATCATGCTGCATCTGCCCTACTGCCACCCCCCACCATCCCCTTCTGGATGTGGTCATACATTGTCTTCCCCTTGAGGTCAGGGTTCTCCTGACTGTGGAAGGTCCCTTCCCACCACCTGCATTACTCCATTCCTATCCATGCTTTACCATGTTCCCCTTACAATTACATTCACACCATTTTGTACTTGTCATTAGTCCTGCTTCCTAACCTGCAGTTCTATATCCAGATGAATAGGTTCCTGAGTCTCCTTCCTGTGGCTCTGAGACATGGCTGCTTGAATGTGCGCTTGCAGTGCGTATACCATATGAGCTTCTGGCTTGTGCTGTAGGTAGTGAAATTGCCGTAACACGCTGACATATAATGAGATGTACATCCTCTTTGACTGAAGATTGCTTAGCAGTAAAGCAACTGCCTGGTTGTATGACTGCCTAATAGGCATGACACAGCGTAGGAAGGCAATGGAAGGCATTGATGCTGCACGCGTACTGGTGGGCTCTAAATAAGTCAATGCAAAAGGAGTAAGTGAGCAGCCCTGAGATGCAGTCTGGTCCAGTCCATAGCTAGATGCCTGTACGAGCACACAAAGTGTCTTTGCATCAGCTAGGTTTGCCCTAAGACATTTTCTAAAGGTCCTGAAAGTGGAGCAGAGAGTCATGAGGAGTTGGCAGGTGTTGAACGTTAATGTCCATGGATGATAGGCGTGGGTGGCTATGTGCATGGATTGTACCCTGAGATACTGTTTGTTGTTGAGCAACTTGGAGGCATCTCAGAGTGAAATTTGCCAGGTACCCACTCTGACTTCCATGTTGAGATTACTTGACACAGAATCATAGATCATAGAATCCTTACAGTGTGGAAACAGGCCCTTTGTCCCAACAAGTCCACACCAACGCTCAGACATCCCACCCAGACCCAAACCCCTATAACTCATGTAATCTATACATCCCTGAACACTATGGGCAATTTAGCATGGCCAATCCACCTAACCTGCACATCTTTGGACTGTGGGAGGAAACCACAGCACCTGGAGGAAACCCACACAGACACAGGGAGAATGTGAAAACTCCACACAGACAGTCACTCGGGTGTGGAATTTAATCCAGGTTCCTGGTGCTGTGAGGCAGCAGTGCTAACCACTGAGCCACTGTGCCGACATTTAGCTTGTTTCACATGTTTGGCAAGATAAGTTGCCTTGTTAATGAGGTGAGTTATGGTGTTAGTAAGTTGCCAATAAACAAACTATAATCCCTCTTAATTGACAACTCCTTGCTGACTAGGGGGAACTCACCTCACTGCTCGGCAAATCCATAAAAGATACAGTACGTTGTTCTCAATATCAGGATAAGCCTCATTGGAATTCGCGCTCAATTTCACCATAAATCCTATCATAGTCTACGTCATTCAAGCCTCCATAAAATTCAGTTCGAAGACTACTACTAGGATTGAGCCTATCCATTCAGCAGCACTTTCTTTACCTAGCAGCTATTAAAAACAATTAAAAATGACTTACTTTGATCTGTGGAATATTCAGATCATGGGAGGAGGTAATAGTAGTTGGGGCTCATGCAGAAACAAATGTGTTAAGAACCCAAGATAACAAGGTGCAGACCTGGATGAATGCAGCAGGCCAAGCAGCATCAGAGGAGCAGGACCGCTGACGTTTTGGGCCTAGACCCTTCCAGCGACTTTGCCAACCCACCATCCTGATGATTTGCTAAATCTTCGTAAAACATGCAAGATAGAACTATTTATGGCTTTTACTTTAGAATTGATATTATAATATTCAAATATTCAGCATATAAAAATGTTTGTGAATCTATTTGTGAGGATGAAAGATGTTAACAAGAAAACTGACATTGTAACAAGCTAAAGCTCACAAGATGCTATATTCTATTCACTTTTCTGTACATCTCAAACATCTGAACAATAAGTAAAGATCTTTGGAAGAAAATAGAATTGGTTGAAATGTGGATGCTAAGATATTTGGTATTTTACATAAAAATCCCATAGACAAATTAAGAAGTACTTGAAAGTGTAAAAATGATTCTAGGACTTCACATCCATAAAAGAAAATGGGAGTATTTCATTCACTTCATCAAAGCTACAAACCTGTAGAGATCTCTCCTAAATGACAAAGTTGTGGGCAGTAGGAAAAGATCTTGACCTGGTCTTAGTCGGATGACAGATGTCAGGGAACATTTGCAGATGTGCTATCATATGCGTCTGAGGATGGCATAAGATAGACGAACTTGGTACAACATGACAGCAGCTAGAAAATTTTTATCTGTGCCCTGTAGTGCTGTCAACTTCATTTAATGGATGATTTAGTTCCTAGCTTTTACATTTCATTGGGGGACTCAGTTCTATTCCATTTTTATACTGTTATTTAACCTGAGGCCTGTTCTTCTCCCTGTAACTGTATTTACCTTCAGGATTTGCAGTAGCTGCAACTTGCTTGGAAACCAATGCAAATGACAGGCAAGTTAACAAACTGATGGCCGTAGTTTTACTTGTTGAGGGAGAATCAACATGATTGCTGTGCCTTTACTGTGAAGTTTAATATATGATGAGCTAGAAAATAGTTTGTATTTTATATTTCATTTGTGTGACTGTTTTATCCAGCATCCAGTAGGTTTGTTTTTGATGGGGATTTTGTGCTCCTTTACTGCTGAAAAAATAATGAACGACATTGAACAGCTACCGTCATGTTTGATATTTCTGCTTCGAATCTTGGGCTTTTTCTTCCTTTGTTGAAATGTGTGAAGATGGAATTCTTTAAATTAATTGTCCTGTTTTGATAGCATTACGCATGTACGATAGAGAGGACACGATGTAGCTGACAAGAGGAGAGACACTGAGCAAAGTAGAGGGCAGAAGGTGTAAGAAATATGCACGGTGACCAGAAAAACAGTTTACTGAGGAAACTGTGAACCATTTAACTATACATTTAATATTTTGTAGCTAATTCTTTCAATCACTGCCACCACCATTTATGGCTGTAGCAATGAACTGCAAAATGCAGCTTTTGTTGTACTTACCTATTGTCACCATCTAAAATACTGAAGTAATTTAAAAAAAAAATTAGTAACATGATATATGAGGTCACTTTTGTAATAAGTATAAGGTAAAGTTTGAAATGTTTTAGTTATAAAGTCAGGTTGCGACTTTAGTGAAATTGTTTCCTTAATTAATAGCAACTTTGTTTGATAAAACGTTTGTACATGCAAAATGTGGTGTTGAATGCAAATTTAATTTTGTTTTTGTGAATATGTTGTAAAAATATTTGTATAACAAATAGAGGAATGTTTAAATGTTAATTTAAATAATATTTAAATATTAACATTTTATAAATAGTTAAATGGTGAAAACAAAAGGTTGATAAATATAGGAGATTCTTTTGATGAATGCCTCATCATTAGTGGTTCATTGTCATTTCAGTTTTGGGCAGTGTCCTTGTTCTAACCATCTTTGGCAGCTTCACCAACAGCCTTCCATCCATTGTACGTCAAAAATAGGGCTGTTTGCTAACAATTGCACATTGTTCAGTTCTATGTTGCAACTCCTGTGATAATGAGAAGTCCCTGTCTGCCTTTATTAAGACTTGGACAACAAATGCCAGACAAAGATGATTGATTACAAGAAGAAGTCTGATCCATTCCCCCTGATAATCAAAGGTATTTTTTCGTCTGGCTCCCAGACTCCCTGTCCACCATCAACAGGCATAGGTCAGCACTGTGATGGAACATTTTCCAATTGTATGAATGAGTGCAGCTCTACACCATCTAGGACAAAGTTATCCACTTGATTGGCAAACCTTAAACATTCACTCCCTTTACCATTAGGGTATTATGAATCTAGTGTGCATCATTCCCAAGCTGGAATGCATCAATTCATCAAGCCTCCCTTGACAGCACCTACCAAACCTGAGACATTTACTAAGTAGAAGTTCAAAGGCAGTATGTGTATGGGAATACCACCAGTTCTAGGTCACACAGCTATCCTGACTTAGAAATATATCACTGTTCCTTCCTGATTTTACTTTCAATTGGTATTGACAGATTATCATGGAACAGCTTGTAAAATCAGCATGTGATCTAATAGGCAATTTATGTATTCTGTCTTGCTACTCATTGTTACCTGGTTAAACTAAGGTTTAAAGAAAAATTTGCACAAGCTTTTTGATAGTTTGATATTTATTTTTGGCACCTTGGATTTAATTGCACACCATCATTGCATTGAAGAGATTTTCCATTGATATTGGGGAGGAGGTGATAGTGTTCATACCATAAATATCAAATATAGTCACGGCCATTCTGAGAATTTATGACTACTTGTCACCTATTTAATTACTTTTTCGCATGTGAAGGCAGAATCAGCTCTGAAAGGAGCAGTTTCCATGATTCTTTATAGGCTATTGGACAAAATCTCTAATTGTGGGACTTGAGAAAAGCTGTTCTCTCGAGTCAGTCTTGTAACTGGAAATGCTGGGTGTTTTTATTTATAAAGTCTTTCTCAGAATTACAGTATCTTGCCTTTTCTTCAGGGTCAGTCAAATTAGACCTGCAGATATGTTTAATAGTTAACATTTCAAGGAGTTTAGTGTACATTTTATTATTATAAATATAATGTTTACCCTGAGTTTTTAAACATCTGGAGGAAGGATGTGGTTAATGCTGGCTAGGCCAGTAGATATTACGCATCCTGATTGTCCTTGAGAAGTTGTTGATGAACTGCCTTCTTGAACTGCTGCAGTTCTTTGGGCCTAGATAAACCCATGGTGCTGTCAGGAAGGAGGTTACAGCCTTTTTACCCAGAGATAGTGAAGAAACAGTAATATAGATCTAAGACAGGATGGTGGTTACCATGGAAGAGAAACTTGCAGATGGTGGTGCTCCCATGCATCTGCTGCCCTTGTCTCTTCATGTAGTACAGTGTGAGGGTTTGGCAGGTGCTTTTAAAAAAGCTTTGGTTAGTTGCTGCAGTGCATCCAGTAGATGGTATACACTACTGCCACTATGCATCAATGGTGAAAATAATGAAGGTTGAACATTGTAGCCTGCTTTGCCCAGGATTGTGTCAAGCTTTTTGAGCGTTATTGGAGCTGAACCTATCCAGAAGAGTGGAGAATATTTCATCACATTCCTGACTTGTGCCATGTAGATAGTGGGCAGGCACTGAGGAGGTAGGAGCGGAATTACCCACTACAGAAACCTTAGCATCTGACCTCATCATTTGGCCATTATATTTATATTGCTAGTCCACTTCAGTTACTGATCAATGGTAAACTCCACCCCAAGATGTTGATATTCAGAGATTCAGTGATGATAATGCCATTAAACTTTGAAGGGGCTGTGCTTAAAGTCTCACTTGGTGGAGATGGTCATTCACTGGCACTTGTGTGGCATGAATATTCCTTGCCATTTATCAGCCCAAGCCTGACTGTTATTCAGGTGTTACTACCTTTGGACGTAGGCTGTTTCAGTATTTGATGAGTGGTGAATGATGCTGAACATTGGTTAATCATCAGCAAAAATCCCACTTCTGAGTCTATAATGGAACGAAAGTCATTGATGAAGCAGTTGAAGATGGTTGGGTCTAGGACACTCAGGAACACCTTAAGTGTTGTACTTGGACTGAGATGGTTAGCATCCTACAAACAAAACCATCTTTTATGATAGGTATGACTTCAGCCATGGAGATTTTGCCCTGTAATTCTCATTGACTCCAGTTTTGCTAGAACTCCTTGATGGCAACTTTGTCAAGGGCAGTCACTCTCAATCCATCTTTGGAGTTCTGTTCTTTTGTCTATGTTTGGATTAAAGCTTTGGATCAAAATGAGGTGGTGAGCTGTGTAGTCCTGGCTAAAGCCAAACTGAGTATCAGTTAGCAGGTTACTATTGTATGGCCAGTTCTGGAGCAGAAGTCTTCAATAGCGTTGCAATAATTTTATCAAGGCCCATAGTCTTTGTGCATTCCGAGCATTCTGCCATTTCTCAATATTGTGTAGAGTGAACCAAAATGGCTGAAAAACAAGTATCCGTGGTACTCAGAACCTCAGGAGGATGCCAAAATGGTTCATCCGTTTACTACCACCTCTTCTGTTATCTTGTATGTTTTTATGATTAATGTAATAATTTGTAAGTTGTAATGTAATGGTATTTATTCTTCTGATTGCCAAAGTTCACGAAGTCAACTCAAAGTACTAAATTCCAGTAAATTGAAGAATACTGACAATAATACTCTGACATTTGCATTTTGCTGGATATTAGGCAGTTAAATGTTTGGTCTTGACTAGGTTAAGGGCTGTTTACAGAATTACATCACTGACATTGATGGAAAGGACATTTTTTGTCTAAAAACACAAGAGTGAAACTTGTAGTTGTTCTATTAAGAGCCATGGAGAAGAGCAAAGAGATTATTTTTGAATTAGTATAGCAAAGGACAAACTGATGTGATATGGCAAGTCACCCCTATTTTTTGTAGCTGTCGTTTTTAGCATTTCATTTTGCTGTGTTCTATCAGAAAGAAAGATCAAAATATGAGATATGATAATCAACAGCTTTTCCTTACTGTTGCAGTGCAAAGAGCCTGGGGACATCAAACCTACAGAGGATTTGCGAGATAAAACTCCTGTGGTTTTTGTTTTCATCAGGAGGGAGTGAGAGTGTCGATCCTTTCAACTGAGATATGAGAAACTTTGGCATTTTATTTCTGGATGTTAAAATGTCAGCACTTAGTATTCAGGTGACTCTTCAATACCACTTTTCACAAGGCAATGCTTTGAAAACATTTAGATTTATGCCTTGGCTTTTCTTTTGCTATGTGATTTGTTCTTACTTTTTGTGGACATGTTGGCTGGAATATTTTTAAAATAACTCCATAGAAGCTGGTATTCCATCACCAAGTCACACTTTATTTACACACTGATCCATTGAATCCCTACAGCGTGGAATCAGGGCATTTGGCCTATCAAGTCCACACCGGCTCTCTGAAGAGCATCCCAACCCAAACCCCCCTCCACCCAATTCATGTAAGCTTATTTCCCATGGCTAATTCACCCAACCAAAACATCCCTGGACACCATGGACAACTTAGCATTGGCAGTCCACCCAACCTGCACATCTTTAGACTGAGAAAGGGAACTGGAGCACCCAGGTGAAACCCACACAGATACAGGGAAAACATACAAATTGCCTACAGACAGTTGCCCAAGGGTGGAATTGAATGTGGGCCCCAGGCACTGAGGTAGCAGTAAACCACTACACCACCATGCTGCCCCTTCCAGTTCCCTCAGTGAACAGGATGTCTGACACTGCCGTTCTTATCTGTCAGCCACAGCTGCCTGATTGGACCAGATTAACATCTTGAATCAGGGAAGTCATTCCAGAGGGTCCACCTGGCTGACCTTGTTATAATCACTACATCCCTCCTTGTCTGAGCCTCAGGATGTGGGCTGGATTTTTTTTGTAGGTCCTCGAGGCACTTTAGCACCAGTGCAGAATCCTCAAGCTCTGCCTTGCAGCCACCTTTGTCAGAGGCAATGTAGCTTGCCTTTTGCACCTGGAGTGTCTCAGAACAAATTCACTCACTTTTTCAGGCGTCGATATGGTCACAACCATTGTGTCTATCTCATTCTGAGGTATCTTCAACAGTTGACTTAGATGGAAAAAACCATAGGTTCTGGAATAGTCAGAAAGACTGTCGAGGAGCTGGTCACAAAAGAACAAAGAAAATCACAGCACAGGAATAAGCCCTTCAAGCCTGTGCCGATCCAGATCCTCTATCTAAACCTGTTGCCTATTTTCCAAGGAGCTGTATCCCTCTGCTCTCTGCCCATTCATGTATCTGTCTAGATACATCTTAAATGACACTATTGTGCCTGCCTCTACCACCTCTGCTGGCAACACATTCCAGGCACCCACCACCCTGTGTGAAGAGCTTTCCATGCATATCTCCCTTAAGCTTACCCCTCTCACCTTGAAATCATGACCCCTAGTAATTGAGACCCCCAGTCTGGGAAAAAGCTTCTTGCTATCTACCCTGTCAAGACCCCATGATTTTGTAGACCTCAAATCAGGTTTCCCCACCCCAAACCTCTTTCTTACATTAGAAAGACATCAAACCTACTCAACCTCTTCATAGCTAGCACCTTCCATACCAGGCACCATTCCTGGTGAACCTCTGCACCCTCTCCAAAGCATCCGCATCCACATTCGGGGTAGCACGGTGGTTAGCACTGCTGCCTCATAGCACCAGGGACCCGGGTTCGATTCCAGCCTCGGGCATCTGTCCGTGTGGAGTTTGCACATTCTCCCTGTGTCTGCATGGGTTTCCTCCGGGTGCTCCGGTCTCCTCCCACAGTCCAAAGATGTGCAGGTTAGGTGGATTGGCCATGCTAAATTGCCTGTAGCGTTCAGGGAGGTGTAGGTTAGGTGGGTTGTTGGGATGCTGTGAGGTTTGGTGTGGACTTGTTGGGCCGAAGGGCCTGTTTCCACACTGTAGGGATTCTATTCTATCCTTTTGGTAGTATGGTGACCAGAACTGTATGCAGTGGTTCAACCACATTTGGAATAAAGTCCCATACAATTGTAACATGACTTTCCAAATCTTGTACTCAATACCCTGTCTGATGAATGAAAGCATGCTGTATGCGTTCTGACCACTACCGACCTGCATTGCCACCTTCAGGGTACAAGGGACCTGAACACCCAGATCTCTGTGCATCAATTTTCCCCAAAGCTTTTCCATTTACTGTATAGCTTGCTCTTGAATTGGATCTTCCCAAATGCATCACCTCACGTTTGCCTGGATTGAACTCCATCTGCCATTTTTCTGCCCAACTCTCCAATCTGTATTCTGCTGTGTTCTGACAGTCCCCTTCACTATCTGCTACTCTACCAATCTTAGTGTCATCTGCAAACTTGATAATTAGACCATCTCTACCTTCCTCCAGATCATTTATGTATATCACAAACAGTGGTCCCAGCATGGATCACTGTGGAACACTGGTCAGAGTTCTCCATTTTGAGAAACTCCCTTCCACTGCAACTGTCTCCTGTTGCCCAGCCAGTTCTCTATCCATTTACCTAGTACACTGTGGATCCCATGCGTCTTCACTTTCTCCATTAGCCTACCATGGGGAGCCTTGTCAACTCCTTACTGAAGTCCATGTATACGACATCCACAGCCCTTCCCTCATCTGCTAACTTTGTCACTTCCTCAGAATTCTATCAAGTTGGTAAGACATGACCTTCCTTGCAAAAACCATGCTGCCTATCACTAATAAGCCTGTTTTCTTCCAAATGGGAATAGATCCTATCCCTCAATATCTTCTCCAGCAGCTTCCCCACCACTGACATCAGGTTCACTGGTCTATAATTACCTGGATTATCCTTGCTACCCTTCTTAAGGGGATAAGATTAACAATTCTCTAGTCCTCCAGGACCTCACTTGTGCTCAAGGATGCTGCAAAGATATCTGTTAAGGCCCCAGCTATTTCATCTCACTTCCCTCAGTAACCTGAGGTAGATGCCATCCAGACCTGGGGACTTGTCCACCCTAATGCCTTTTAGAGTACCCAACACTAGTTCTCCTCCTCCTCCCTCCCTCCCAAAATGTCGGCTTGACCTAGAGTAATCAAACATCTATCCCTAACCTCAACATCCACCATGTCCCTCTCAGCGGATATCGACACAAAGTACTCATTAAGAATCTCATTTTCTCTGACTCCTCATGTAACTTCTCTCCTTTGTCCTTGAGTGGGCCAACTCTTTCTCCAGTTACACTCTTGCTCCTTATGAATGAGCAAGGCAGCTTTGGAACTCTCCTTAATCCTGTTTGCTAAAGATATTTCATGACCTCCTTTTAGACTTCTTAATTCCTCATTTCAGATTGGCCCTACTTTCTATATTCTTCCAAAGCTTTGTCAGTTTTCAGTCACCTAGACCTTATGTATGCTTCCTTTTTCTTCTTTGCTTGTCTCAATTTCACCTGTCATCCATGGTTCCCTAATCTTGCCCTTTCTATCCCTCATTTTCACAGGAAAGTATCTGTCCTGTATGCTAATCAACCTCTTTAAAAGCCTCCCACATATCAAATGTGGATTTACCTTCAAACAGCTGCTCCCAATCCACATTCCCCAGCTCCTACCAAATGTTGCTATAGTTGGCATTCTCCCCCCACCCCCAATTTAGCACTCATCCTGTAGGACCACTGTTGTCTTTGTCCATCAGTATTCTAAAACTTACCGAGTTGTGATCACTATTCCCAAAGTAATCCCCTACTGAAACTTCAACCACCTGGCTGGACTCATTCCCCAGTATGGCCCCTTCCTGAGTTGGACTATTTACATACTGCTCTAGAAAACCTCCTGGATGCTCCTTACAAATTCTGCTCCATCTAAACCCCTAACACTAAGTGAATCCCAGTCAAGGTTGGGAAAATTAAAATCTCCCATCACCACCACCCTGTTGCTCCTACATCTTTCCATAATCTGTCTACATATTTGTACCTGTATCTCACACTTGCTGTTGGGAAGCCTGTAGTAGAGCCCCAACATTGTTACTGCACCCTTCCTATTTGAGCTCTACCCATATTGCCTCACTGCGTGAGTCCTCCATAGTGCCCTCCTTCAGCACAGCTGTGATATCCTCTGACCAGTAATGCAACTCCTCCACCCCTTTTACCTCCCTCTATCCCACCTGAAGCATCTATATCCTGGGATATTTAGTTGTCAATCTTGCCCTTCCCTCAAGGAAGTCTCAGTAATAGCAGTAACATCATACTCCCAGGTGCTAATCCATGCCCTATATTCACCTGCCTTATCTACAACACTTCTCACATTAACAAATGCACCTCAGACCACCTATCCCTTTGTGTTCATCATCTGCTGTCTGCCTACTGTTCCCCTTAGTCACACTGACTTCATTATCTAGTTCCTTACGGGCTTTAGTTACTACCTCCTTACTGTCCACTAACTGCAAATGGTTCCCATCCCCCTGCCACATTAGTTTAAGCCCTCCCAACAGCATTAGCAAAAGCAGCCCCTAGGACATTTGTTCCAGTCCTGCCCAGGTGTAGACCATACGATTTCTAATAGTCCCACCGGGCCGGCGGCCCCCGCAGAATCAGTCCCAATGTCCCAAAAATCAGAACCCCTCCCTCCTGCACTGTCTCTCAAGCCACTCATTTATCCTGCCTATTCTTTCATTTCTACTGACTAGCACATGGCACTGGTAGCAATCTTGAGATTACTACCTCTGGAGGTCCTACTTTTTAAACTTGGCTCCTAACTCCCTAAATTCTGCTTGTCGGACCTCATCCCATTTTTTACCTATATCATTGGTGCCTATATGCACCATGACAGCTGGCTGTTCACCTTCCCCCTTCAGAGGATCCTGCAGTCGATCTGAGACATCCTTGACCCGTGCACCTGGGAGGCAACATACCATTCAGGAGTCTTGTTTGCAACCATAGAACCGCCTATCTACTCCCGTTACAATCAAATCCCTTATGACTATAGCCCTTCCACTCTTTTTCCCACCCTTCTGTACAACAGAGCCAGCTAGTGCCATGAACCTGCCTACTGCTGCCTTCCCCTGGTGAGCCATCTCCCCCAACAGTATCCAAACGGTATACATGTTTTGGAGGGAGATGACCACAGGGGACACTTGCACTGCCTTCTTGCTTTTTGGTCATCCATTCCCTTTCTCCCTCAGCAATCCTAATCTGCAGTGTGACCAATTTGCTGAATGTGCTATCCACGACTTCCTCAGCATCGTGGATGCTCCAAAGTGAGTCCATCCGCAGCTCCAGAGCCGTCATGCGGCCTAACAAGAGCTGCAGCTGGACACACTTCTTGCATGTGTAGGAGTCAGGGTGTCAGCCGCGTCCCTGAGCTCCCACATTGAGCAAGGACCATAACATGGGTCTGGGATCTCCTGCCATTTTTACTCAAGTTTAACTTAAGCCTATCAAGTACTAGATAAATGAAGTGAAAATAATTGTATCAATCACTACTTACCAGCACACGATTTAAAAGAGAAAAAGAAAGACACTCACTTTATCAACAGACCAGAGTCTTTTTTGGGTCAGGGGAGGGCAGGTGGGAGACACTACATGTGTAGTGTCTCAGGTTTAGGCACTGTCCAAATATATCAGTTCACTCACCTTCCAAGAGCGCAATTTGACCGCTGCCACTCAGCTCCATTTCCGAAATAAAGAACTTGCCTTCCCAGCAGGCCCTGGTCCTCCCTCACTGCTCCTGCTGCAGAAAAAATAGACAGATAGACAGACAGACACACACCACGTAGTGAGCCCACGCCATTTGTGGGTGTGCAGCTTTCATATGCTCCATGTGTGTGTTCAGGGCCGTCGCACCTACCCAAAAACCATTCCTCTTACCCTTGCAGGGCTGTTCCCATGGTCCCTACGCCAAACTTCATCCCTGGAAATAAACTCACTCTCACTTAGCGGAGAGTTGTGTTGGGCATTGGTGTTCCTGATGCCGTTTCACACCCGCCAAAGGGTCTAGGAAGATCAGATTTAACCTGATGTTGAGTCTTATCCCCATTAGCAGCTCTGCTGGCACCATCCCTGTAGTTGCACAAAAGGTGGTCCTATAATCAAATAGGAACCAGGACAGTTTGGTATCTAGTGAAGCTGTAGGGTGTGTTTCTTTAAGCCTGCCTTTGGACTGCTATTTCTGCCAGACCATTGAATAATGGATGATATGGAGCTATTCTCACATGTGGAATATTATTTGACATTAGGAATGACTAATTCCTTGCTGCTGAACTATGGGCCATAATCTGATGAACACTTCCAGGAGTCTGTATTGCTAAAGATGCATGCAGTTTTACTATTATCCTCTCCATGTTTGGTGAATGAACTATATGCGTGTCTAGCTATTTTGAGTGGGCATTCACAATGACTAAGAGCATTGAGCCCATGAAAGGACCTGCATAGTTGACATGTAACTGACTCCAGGGTCTACTTGGCCCTTCCCACGAATGTAGGGAGCTGCTGGTGGTAATTTTTGTCCATGTTAACATGTTAGCACCATTGAGGCACTGTCTGCATGCAGTCTTGACCGGATATAACTTCTCACCAACATCTTCATTTAAAAAGCTCCTAGATGACCCAAGTGGAGTTCAGCCAATATCTGGCTATTATCTTTGCTCAGGGCAATCAGTCTTACTCCTCATAATATGCCATCTTCTACTGTGATCTGGTCTCACTGTGTCCAAAAAGGTTTCAGTTCTGGTTGTGATAGCCTTCTGGTTTCCCCATCACCACCAGCTGGGTCAGTTTTGCCAGGACAAGATCTTTGTGTCCAAAGTCTGATATTGTAAGCTGTGACTGGAAGTGTCCAGAAAATTTAAAGCCACTGCAGACTCATCCAATGGCAGTACATCTGCCAATAGGAGATAGCTCACTAGATCTGCATTTGCTACTTGGCATCCTGAACAGTGTTCTGACTGGTAATTATACATACCTATTACAAGAGCCCACAGCTGAACTCAGCCTGAATCAGCAATGCCTTGTCCTCTAAGTGGAGCTAGCAGGGATTTGTTGTCCGCACAATTATTACAAATTTACTTCTGTATGCATATTGTTAGAACTTCCTGACTCCAAATATTACCACCAATGCTTCCTTCTCTATCTGGAGATATTTACATTCTGCATTAGCCAAAGTCCTGGATGCATACACTCTTGGGTGTTTGTCCCGTTGGGCCACCTATGAGCTAAAACTACAGCCGTCCAAGGAGGCATCACATATCAATACCCGATCTCGCTTGGGATCATAGTGATAGCTGTTTCTTCACTTCTCTGAAAGTGATGGCTTGGCTATACAACCATTTCCAAGGCTGACCTTTTTAAGAAGAGTTAATGCAAAGGTGCCAGGATGGAGGCCAGGTTACATATGAACTTTTCATAAGGAAAGACCCATGTTCCGGTACAGACGTAGGAGCCGGGGCACCTTTGATCACCCTCACTTCATCTTCCAACAGACGTAAGGTCTTGTCATCACTATAGCCCAAGTAGTTCACGTAGGGTGCCTGAAACATGCATTTTTCCATTCTAAGGCAAATGGCCACCTGGGAGAAACATCTAAAGGACTATGACCGAGTTCTCCAAGTGCTCCTTTTTGGTCTTCCTTGTTATTAGCATGTCATCTAGATAAATGGTGTCTTAGGGTAGACTGTGTTATATGTTCTCCATTGTTCATTGAAAAATTGCCATTTGTGGTATCCTTAGACTGTGCAATCTCTTATTGGTACAAACCAATATGGGCATTATAGCATACTTTCAGGAATCCTTCCATCACATCCATTTGCAAGAACACATGGCTCATGTCCAGCTTTGTGAAGGACAGCCCCACTGCCAGCTTTATGAGAGACTGGGTATTTATCCAGCTGCAAAAAGTGGTTTCCTGTTGTTTAAAATCCCCACAAAGGCAAACTGACCTGTCGGGCTTCACAATCAGTACAATTGGTGCTGCCCATTCACAAACTGGACTGGTCTGATGACTCCTTCACTTTCCAGCCTCCGCCTTTGCACGCAAGGTAAGTGGCACTGGATAGGGCCTTGCAGAATTGTGGAATTGCTTCCTGATCAACATGTAAGGTGGCCTTGACTTCCTTGGTAGTCCCTAGACCTTCTTGAAGAGCTTTCACATATTTAGGACTTGACTCAAGCAACCATTTTCTAACTAAAAAAGTGATCTAATCTAGGTAAATCTTTCCAACCAATTTCACCCCTTTAAATTTGAGTCTGAGCCTATTACTACAATCAGTGGTAAGTGAACCAGCTGTTACTCATAACAGACTGGAACCAAAAGTTGTACCTTTAATCTGTAAGGGATTGCTGGTCTGCATTCTCAGTCTAGCTGAGATCTTGCATAAACCTAAGGGTTGGAGTCCAGGGCAAATTTTTGTTGAGACTGGTTTTGCAGTCACTGAAGTGGCTGCACCAGAATCAACCTGCATTAGAATTGAGTGACCATTTAACCAGATATTTATTTTGGTTGGTTCTGATTTGAATGTTGCTGAGTAGTTTAAGTATTCCAAACCAGAGGTAGATAGACTTTCCAGGGTGGGTACTCTCCATGGAAAGCATTGTAGGATTTTTTATAAAGTTTAGGTCTAGAGGGACTCTTACCATTTATAGTCCACATACTTGCAGCAACTACAACAGCTTGCCAGCCCAGATCCTGAAGAAACTTTAATCTGTTTGGCCAAGGCTTAGATTTGTTTTGGAAGTTTTATTGTGCTAACCCAGAGTCCTCTGTTCAGATTATGTCCTGAGAATAGCTAGGCAACTGCCTTCACTCAAGTGGTGTTCCCAAGATCAGTTAAACTGGCAAGAGAGAGTTCTAATGGAATAATCTACAGCTCATATGCTCCACTTACTGGATTTTCCAATGAAGAAATCAGTTGCCTATTTGAAGTACAGTTGGGCTTCAGCTAGTCAGCACTTTTGCATGGTTACATTAATCCCACATACCAAGTGATTTCTCAGCATCTCAAGGTTTAAAACCAAAGCCACATGCCCCTGCTGGTTGCCTTAACCTCAAATTCCAAGATTCCCCTCATTCTTAATTTGCTTGCTCAGTTCAAGTTAAAGAAGTGAGATTGTCTCAAAATCAGAGGTGGCTTAGAGTTGTAACTAAGTCAGTCAATTCTTGAAAGGTTTTCATACCTGGTGCCTCAAGGAAAGTTAAGCAAGAAAAAAAAAAAAAAAAAAAAAAAAAACAAAAAAGTCTTTCCAAATACTGGGCCCAGTCTTCAATAGCAGGGTCAAACAAGTGAAGCTTCCCAAATAACAGCATGATGCCAGAAATACTTACCCCAACTCAAAAATAACCGTCACCCCGTCACCCCGTCACCCCGTCACCCCGTCACCCCGTCAC
>JAHRHZ010000085.1:12997936-13019995 GCA_024137785.1 Ginglymostoma cirratum | reverse complement strand
TCACCCCGTCACCCCGTCACCCCGTCACCCCGTCACCCCGTCACCCCAAACAGAGCATCCTTGATACTAAGCCAGCTATCAGAGTGACTAGTATGGCTGACACTCCTGTTTATATCTCTCAGCCAGGGCTCCCTGATTGGACCAGATTAACAGCCCCAATCAGGAGCTCATTTTCTATGGGGTTCACCAGACTGACCTTGTTACAATCACTACAATTACCTCTGCAAAATATATGATAACACAGACAGGGGTGAGGAAACATAGAATTACAGCAGATGGAATTGAATCAGTCCCTAAAGTTACCGTGCTGGAACGTGATTTCACCTGAGACAGATGATAAACTGTGTTCAGAGCTGCTTGCAATTTGGAAATGAACCATTTGTTATCAATTAACATTGTTGAGGAAGTGATTGTCAGTAATTTTTAGGAGCTTCTCAGAATTTTAAGTCATTGTATTAGCCACATGGAAGTCAGAGATTTGGCAACATTTATAAAGTAGGAGCTATTGTGTGCTGCATTTGGCAGATGTTCATTGAAGTCTCAGATTTAATGGAAAGGAAGGAGAAGGGCAGCCATTCATCTTGGATTGAGCTCGTTCTCCTCCCCAAGCATATAGTCCTCCTGGCTGGGGGTTTATTGGAAAAGGACCTGGGCAGGGTTAAAACTGTGTGGCATCACTGCAGTTATGCAAACTTTGAGGTCCTTAAAGCAGCATTGCCCAGCTGGCATGAGGATTGTACATGCCAGAGTTGATTCCTGTGCATGAAGGGTAACCTAGGAGGGAGGGAGGAGTTTTAGCCTTCTGAAGGAGATGGTTGCTGAGGGGATGTGAAGTGCTGGGGTAGCACAGTGGCTCAGTGGTTAGCACTGCTGCCTCACAGTGCCAGGGACCTGGGTTTGATTCCAGCCTCAGGCGTCTGTCTGTGTGGAGTTTGCACATTCTCCCCATGTCTGCGTGGGTTTCCTCCGGGTGCTCCGGTTTCCTCCCACAGTCCAAAGATGTGCAGGTTAGGTGGATTGGCCATGCTAAATTGCCCGTAGTGTTCAGGGAAGTGTAGGTTAGGTGGGTTGTTGGGGGGGGTGGGTCTCGGTGGGATGCTCTGAGGTTTGGTGTGGACTTGTTGGGCTGAAGGGCCTGTTTCCACACTGTAGGGATTCTATTCCATCCTTTTGGTAGTATGGTGACCAGAACTGTACGCAGTGGTTCAACCACATTTGGAATATGTGGGCCGAAGTGCCTGTTTCCACACTGTAGGGATTCTATATTCTATACATTCCATAAAGTGTTGTTCAGTGTATTTGTGTGTAAACAATTGAATTGACCAGTTTTCCTTTATTAATGCTATAAGTTATATATTCAAATACTCCAGCAAGATTGTCAAACATGATTTTCCTTCCAGAGATCGATGTTGACTGCCCAATTCCATCATTGTTTCTAAATGTCTAGTTATCACATTCTTTGTAATAAATTGCAATATTTTTCATTCTGTGGACGTGGGGGAATTGTGAACAAGATGGCAAAGATTTACAGTTATTGGTAAGAGAAGCAAAAGCAACATGAGAAAGAACAATTTCATGCAATGAGTAGTTAAGGTCTATAGTACCTGAGACTGTAGTGGAAGTAGGTTTAAATGAAACATTCGAAAGGCAATTAGATTGTTATCTGAAAAGGAAGAATATGCAGGGTTTTAGGGAGAAGGTGGAAGAATAACACTAAATGAATTACTCATATGGAGATGTGGTGCAGAGACAATGGCTGAATGGCCTTCTGTGCTGTAACAAATTTGTGATTTTATTAACAAATTGAAAGGTAGAATACGTAGCTGACCAGGTGTGTGAGTTAACATGAGTTTTGTTTTGAGTAATATTCCGGACAGATTGAGTTTCAGGACCTGAGTGTAAGTTTGAAGAAATTAAGCATGGTTTATGAATCTGATGCAGAATGGATAATGATGCTGCAGTCATCCACATATTGTAAATCATGTATATCTATGGTGGTCAGTTACCATAGATGTCACCACATCAATAAACCTTTGAAGTCACAAAGAATCCTCTTCAAAAATGGAAGTCAACTTAAGTTCCAAAATGCAAAGTTTTAAAAGAGGGCAGTGTTCTGATCCCAGCTGATGTTCTTACTGGACAAGTCAGATTCCAGACAGAAACTTGGCTTGATAGATCATATTTTTATTTATTTTGGTTCAAAAAAGGTGGCCTTTCACTGAAACATAAGCATGCAATCTTACAGCTTTTGCTTTAACATTAAAAAAGTTTAATGCAAAAGGAATTGAATAATTCAAACAATGTGCTTATACCACAAATTCAACAATTTTAGAACTCATAGTAAAAGCATAACCCTATTAGTCCCAAAACACCTCTTCATAAATCAAAAGGAAAGAAAACAGTATTTGTATAGTGCCTAAAACACCAGGGAGACAATGGCCTAGTGATATTATCATTGGATTGTTAATCCAGAGACGCAGGTAAGGTTCTGGGGACCTAGGTTTGAATTCTGTCACAGCAGACAGTGAAATTTGAATTCAATAAATGTCTGGAGTTAAGCTCAAAAGTTATACCTGCCCTCTGTGCACTTAGGGATAGGCAATAAATGCTGGCCTAGCCAGTAACACCCTCGTCCCATAAATGAATAAAGACCACTTGCACCAGCAACTTCATATCAACCATCTCAATAGATTTAAGTCATTTGTGACTACAACATTTAATCTCAAATTGTGATAGTTTCTTGCTGGAACTATCATGCACCAACTTAAATGTATTTGGCTTTATCCCAACGCTCTGGCTTGAGGCTAACTATTCTCCGTAGGTAACTTAGTTCACTATACATATTAATATATTTTATTTATATATTCTTCCCTTCTCAGGAGCACGTTTTGGCCGTCCTGTTTCAAGAATTTCATAGAACAACTCTACTGAAAATTAAAAGTGAATGTAAAATTCTTCTTCTATGGAAGCTTCCCTTGAATTAAAAAAAAATGTTCTGGAACACTGTGACAAATCTTGAGGTCCCATTATTTACCATGTTGGGTCACAAAACAATCTAAATAAACAAAATTCTATATTGTACAAACTTACTTACCCTAAAGGCAACCTTCAAGCACAGTTTTTTTTAAAAAATCTCAACGGCTACAGAAGTGCTTTCAAGTTAGATATTAATTTCAGACAAAAGTACAACCCACCAGTTAGTAACACAAAAACCAGAAACCAAAACATGCAATAATTTTTTAATAGTAAATTCCACAGTTTACATCATAACTGATGCAGCCAAAATGACTGCAGATGTAAACTCAGTGGCTGGAGAGAAACTCTGGAATGTCACACCTGCAGGTATCAATGAAGCTTCAAAGAGGGAAATGTACTCCCAGCTAAACTGTAATATCCCATGAATGTTTTGAACTGTAAATATGATGGTTTTCAAAAAGAAGGTAGGAATTTGGGTGAGAGGTATATTTGTGTTTTCCCCTTTTAAGAATACATGGGCAGTAATTAAAAGCAGACTTCAGCCTTAATCTGTGTATGTTTGTAGCCAAATATCCTAGTGCATGGACTAAAATGGTGTAAGTCACAGCTTTGAGAACAGCCATTAAAACACCCCTGCACTCCAAGTAAAGAAAGAGAAATGGTTCTCTCTTGCCCTTTGTACAGTCAACCAATTGCTGTTGAAAGGAACCAAGATAAAGGAATTTCAAGAAACATGCAAAGCCAAGAATTTCGAAATGAACTGTTCCACTATCCGTGTCGGTGCTACCAGTAGAATCAACTGTAGCGGCCACAATATTCAACTGTCTGCTCTTCACGAACAGCTCAGAGATCGATCTATAATTTATTTAATCTTTTATCAGACTTGCTTCTTATTCCCAATCTGTGTGTATATATGTTGTTATTTCATCTCACATTTAGTAACTAATGAATTCTCTCTTGTTAATACAGGAATGCCTGGTTAATTAGCTTTGTTGCAACCAATCGGGCAGGTGAACAAAGAAATGGGGCCTGTTCATCCCTCCTAATCCATGACTTTGACAATTTGTCGTATCCCATCTGAAATACTAATATCTTGGAAACATTGTGCAGGGTCAGATCATAACAATACACATCTGAAGTAGACAAATGAAGCTGAGGCCCCAATGCAGCAGGGTGAATGAAAATCTGCAGTTTCAGATTGTAGATATTAGGCAAAATCCACTCATCTCAGTTGAAGCAAGACTAAAGCTTGGACTGCTAACCCCATATATGCCAGGACAGATTTGTGGAGTTTTGCAAGCCACTAAGTAATTGACCATTGAAGAGATTGTAAGAGATTACAAAGATATTTTTTATAGATCTCACATGTCTTCTTGATAAACATCAACTCAAAGTAGATTGATGTGTGAGACCAAGTCAGTAAGCGCTGAACTGAATTGCTGAAGAAGGACACATTTTGTCAAAGCTTTTTGTCTTGCACTCATTCTGACAATTTGCAATAATATCGATTTAAAGGGAAAACAAACATTTCTACCAAATGAGAGGACAACGCTGATTGGTTGACAAGAGGACTCCAGTAGAGGTGCTGTCACCAATTAATGATGACTGACGAGAGGCTTTGTTCAAGTTATGAACCACACAGATTGATTGATTGGTCAGAATATTGTCCTGAGAAATGAACTAGTGAATGGTTGTCACCAACAGAAAACAGAAGGTGCATAAGAAACTCAGTAGGTCTTCAGCATCTGCGGAGAGAGGAGAAACTGAGTAAGTCTGTAGCATCTTGGAGAAATGAACAGTTAACATTTTGAATCTGATGTATGACTCTTCTTCAAAACTTAAGAACTAACTTCCAGCAAATTATCAATACTGATTTGTTTATGAAGGAGTTCAAGACCGACAATCAAAGAAGAGGTTAATGGGGAGGCAATGGCCTAGTGGTATTGTCGCTGGGCTGTTAATCCAGAGACCCGGCTAACATTCTGGGGACCCAGGTTTGAATCCCACCATGGCAGATGGTGGAATTTGAATTCAATAAAATAACTACAATTAAGAATCTAATGATGACCATGAATGGATTGTTGGAAAAACCCACCTGGTTCACTAATGTCCTTTAGGAAAGGAAACTGCCGTCCTTACATGGTCTGGCCTACATGTGACTCCAGACCCACAGCAATGTGGTTGACTCTGAACTGCCTTCTGGGCAATTAGGGATGGTCAATAAATGCTGCCTAGCCAGCGATATCCTTATCCTATTAGTGAATAAAGGAAAAAAAATGCAATTGTTGTAATCATGAATTAATATTTTTGAAAACTGCCATCACTGTATAGATCTTGAAGAGATTCAAGGTCTATCCTGTTAATGACAAGTTATAGTTTGGTCTGAATTATTCATGTGGAATAGATCAATCAATTGTTACTGCATAAAGTGGCCTGTAATAACTCTTCAAGGCAACAAATAGATTTATTACTGTTGCAGTTTGTCAGTACAAAGTAGGTTGTACTGTCACCCACTATGAGGTCAGACTACTGGAAACGATTAATGCATTTCTGTAGCTCTATAAGATTCAAATCCAAAGAGAGGGAGCTCATTTCAGTGTTGAGAGCTTCCCAACTGGATCATGGTGAGGTTTTGGACGTGAAAGCTCAGATTGATTCATGATAGTTGCAAGACCACTTTAGATCTTTGCTTTACTTTGTTGTTCGGTGCAATTAATTGGATTGCTCTCTGGGGTCTGATTGATACTGCAAAAACTTTGTTCTTTTTGCAGAAAGACTGCTTTTCGCTTTCTCCTGCTTGTTCAATTTCTTCTGCACCTCCTGTCAATAACTAAAGGCTCTCTCCAATGTTCAACATCTGAAACTTGTATCATCACTTAACAGCTGAAGCTTCCATCTATTCGGCAACTTTTGTATTCCCCCAATTTTCAATCTGAGGTCACATGACACCTGAGGCATTGAGGTCACAAAGTAAAATACTTTGGAAGCACTACTCTGGTGGTCTAGCTAAGAACTGACGCTGATCTGAATGCTACAGATCTTGTCCTTCAATATGTAGTAAAGCGAGGGAGTCCAGCTCTGTTTCACCCTGGAGTCCATTAAAACGCGGAATTGTTATACTTTTTCTTGCACGCCAATGCTGTAATTTGTAATTAAATGAACTAAGGGGATGTGGTAGTGTAATGGTATTGTCACTGGACTAAAAATCAGACACCCCAGACTAATATAATCTGAGGACATAGGTTTGGATCCCCCAGTGCAGATTGTGAAATTTGAATCAATGAATTTTTAAAACCTATCCTAATAGTGACCATGTAAGTGTTGTTGATGGAAAAATGCCAATCTGATTCATGCTATCCTTTAGAGAAGGAAATCTGCTGACCCTACCTGATCTAGCCTGTTTGTGACTCCAGACCCCACGTGGTTTACCTTGAACTGTCTTCCGAAATAGTCAGTTCAGGGTGGAGCTAGGGATGGGCAATAAATGCTACCCTGGCCAGTGATGCCTACATCCCATGAATGAATTAAGAAAAAACTCCTGGAAGGGTTCTGCAAACTTTCTGCTATTGGCATGAAAGATGCAACTTAGAGACTTGATGGTGTATTTAACCTCTAAATATAATTCTATGTTGAACACTGAGGAGAACTTCAGTTTAACCTGAAGAGAAGTTAAAAATGATTCTGTGTAACAATTGGAATCATTCATGGAAGTACGCGGTGAACATTTAACAAAATCCAGATTGTGTATTACTAATCTAGGCTATTAGTTTGTCCAGGGGCGTACCCTTTGAAAGACAAGGTTCAGAGACAAGGATTGGCATGAAAGATTGAGAGGCTGCTGCGGGGCCAAATCAAAAAAAAAATTAAAATTTGTGTTAAAATGTGTTTGTAGAAGTCTTAGCAATCTTTTCGATGTTGAAGCACAGTTTTGGCAGCTTTGCCTAGTAATTAAGAATGTTATCTTGTGTAGGGACACTAGTTTATTTGCAAAAATGCATTGTATCCATCTCATTCAGTTTGCTTTACATAATATAGTGTCGTGTCTTCCCTTTTTCCTTTTGTATGCTCTATTTTAGAATTTTTAAAATTTAGTTAAACCCTAATTGTACTTTTTCTTTACTGCTGAAAGTACCTTGAAATGGACTTTAATTCAATTAAATAAGAACATAAGTAGCACATGTGATGGATTTACAAATATTCTTGACTGCATTGGAAAATGGAACCAGGAATTTGCTGAAAAGCTGAATAAATACTTTGCATCAGGTTTCAAAGGAGAAGCATTCCAGAAATGCTAAAAAGTTGTGACATAAAAAGGGGAGGAAATAAATACAATAATGAACACTAAAGAAGAAGCATGAGAAACCAATGGGCTAAAGACTGTTAAGTCCATTGGACCTGATGGGTTGCATCCTAGGATATTAAAAGTGCATAGATAGTGCATGCACTGGTGACAGTCTTCCTAGAATACGTACATTCTGGGAGTCCAAGAGGATTGGAAAACTGTCAATGTAACACCTTTATTTAGAAAGGAAAGGAAACAACCACATGTCAATCAGCTATTGTTGGGTAAACATTGGAGTCTATTATAAAAGACATGTGCCCGTAGCACGCCCACTCTGTCTGCTTTCCTTTCCAGTGAGCCCAGAGCGAGATTCTAGCAGCGGCATCGAGTAGAGGCAGCTTAAGAACCTGGTATTGGCTGTTACATCAGCGGAGGTGATGTCAGTGAGGTGGAGGAAAGATTTTTCATGCATCTGCTGCAGCGTTGATGGCTGTTCCTTGTGGCCATTGCAGCTGTGTCCAGTGTTGGTTTGCTTTAGTGACATGGCTCAGAATTCCATTGGACAGGTCTGCAGCAATTGGCGATGATATTGGATCTTGGGATGGCTTCTGTGGAGTCTTGAGGAAGGGATTCCAGCTGCCTGGCATGGCAGTCTTGTAGCAGTACTGTCTTTTCCCGAACCCAAGAGCTATGAATTGAATTAAGATGAACTTTATCTTAATTTTTTTTACTTATCTATGCCCTCTGTTACTAATATAGGTTCTGTGATATGGCAACTTAAACACTTCTCACTGCATTTTTTTGTAAAAAATACAAGTGACAATAAATGACTATTCTATTCTAATATGATCAAGCAGAGTCAGCATGGCTTCACAAAGAGGAAATTATAGCTGACAATCTACTAGAATTCTTTGAGAGCTAACAAGCAGGATAGATAAAGTGTAAATAATAGATGTAATGTATTTGAATTCTCAGAGGATATTTTATGAGGTTCCACATATTGGGCTACTTAATAAGATGACTCCATGCTGTTGGAGGTAGTATATTATCATGGATAGAGAGTTAGCTAATTAATAGAAGACAGAGGGATGGGATAAGGGGGGAATTTTCAGGTTGGAAACCTGTAACTAGTGGACTACCACATGGATCGGTACTGTGGCCACAATTATTTACAATATAAATGACTTGGATAAGGAAAATGATGTGCTACAGCTAAGTTTGTGTCTAACATAATTATAGGTGGGAAGGCGAATGATGAGGGTGATGTAAAGACTCTGCAGAAGGATATAAGTCAGGTCAAGCAAGTGGGAAAAACGCTTGTCAGATGAAACATAATGAGGAAAAGTATGAGATTATGATCTTTGTCAGGAAGGATAGAGGAGTTGCATAGAGAAAGTCTGCAGAAGGCTATAGAACAGAGGGATTTGTGATTCCTCATCCATGAATCACAAAGCCTAGCTCCCAAGTTCAGTAAAAAATAGGGAATTCAAATTGAGTGTTGGCCTTTGTTTCAAAGGTAATGGAGTATAAAAGTAAGGAGGTTTGCTAAAACTATACAAGACACTATTTAGACCACTGCTGGAATACTTTGAGCAGTTTGGAACACCTTATCTAAGGAAAGATATCCTTAAGTTGAAGACAGTCCAGAGAAGGCTCACTAGGCTGATACTAGATTTGGAAGGAGTGTTTTTTTGAGGAGTGGTTCAGTAGATTGGGCATTTACTCATTGGAATAAAGAAGAATAAGAGGCAATTTTATTGAAATAATTAAGATTCTTAGGGTACATGACAGGGTAAATGCAGAAAGGTTGTTTCCCCTTGCGGGACAGCCTAGGACCAGAGAGTATAATCTCAGAATAAGAGGTGGCACTTTGAAGACAGAGATGAGGAGGAGTTTCTTCTCTCAAGGTAGTGAACCTGTGGAATTCTTTACTGCAGAGGGCTTTTGAAGCTAGGTCGTTATATGCAAGGCTGAGATAAATTTTTAATCAGTAAGGAAATCAAGGGTTATGGGGAAAAGGCAGCAAAGTGGAGTTGAGGGTAATCAGATCCTAAGATTTTATTGAATGGCAGAGCAGACTTGAGTGCTGAATGGCCTCCTTCTGATTCTATATTTTATGATCTCTGTTTTACCACAAATCCTTGCTAAATTGTATGTTTTTTCTTTCAATTTGATGCTGTCCTCAACTTCCCTGGTTGACCATAGTCAATTTTTTTCCTTTCCCAGAGGTCTTGTTTCTTACTGGAATATATCTTTGCTGTGAGTCATCTATTTGCTTAAATATCTGCTATTGTTTATCAGCCGTCTTTTCAGCTAAACTGCTTTCTCATTCCACGGCAGCCAACTCTGCCCTCATGCCAGCATGGTTGTTTCTGACCCAAGTGACTCACTCTCAAACTCAATACTAAACTCTACAATGTTAGAGTCGAAGTTCTCTAGGGAACCCCTTTCATTCTGAAATCATTTATTAAACCTGTCTCATTACACGTTACCAGATGTCAAATAGCCTTATCCTTGGTTGGATCCACATCATATTGTTCTAGGAAACTATCCCAAAAAAGGCTGTATGGATTCTTCCTCATGGCTATCTGAATAATTTGTTTTCCTCGATCTACATGAAGATTAAAGTCATCTTATGATGACTTAATGACAGTCATCAATGTACTGTCTTTTTTACATGCCATCATCGTCTTCTGATTTATTCTATGTCCTGTAGAACAGTCACCATTTAGGAGCCTATAGACTACTCTTACCAGTGATGCCTTCCCCTTGTTATTTCTTACCTGCATCATCAAATCCAGGATAACCACTCGCTAATGTTCTAATTCTATCTTGCACAATTAATGCTATTCCACTGCCCTTCCCGTCCTGTCTGTCCTTTTGAAAGATTGCATACCCCTGAATATTTATTTCCCAACTTGGATCTCCTTGCAAACATGTCTCCATAATGACTATATGATCAAAGCTGTTAACCTCTATTTGTGCCATTAATTCAGTGACCTTATAGAGGTTTATAACATCATGAGGGGCATGGATAGGGTAAATAGGCAAGGTCTTTTCTCTGGGATGGGCAAGTCCAAAACTAGAGGGCATAAATTTAAGGTGAGCAGGTAAAGATATAAAAGGGATCCAAGGGACAAAATTTTTTTCACGCTGAGTGTGGTGCGTGTATGGAATAAGCAGCCAAAGGAAGTGGCAGAGGCTGGTATGCTCACAACATTTAAAACATTTAGATAGATATATGAATAGGAAAGGTTTAGAGGGATATGGACCAAATGCTGGCAAATTGGACTAGACTTATTTAGAATATCTGGTTGGCATACACAAGTTGGACCGAAGGGTCTATTTCCATGCTGTATATCTCTATGACTCTATTTATTTTGTTCTGTATACTACACACATTCAAATAAACAGCACTTAATTTTGCCATTTTACCTTTTGTTCTCTCTTTCTCTCCATTTGCTGCTTATTTTTATGCCTGTATATACTGTCCCAAGAGATTGATTCGGTTAGGATTGTATTCAATGGAGTTTGGAAGAATGGGGAGGGGTGGGGGAAGCTCTTAGAACCTTGGATGTGTTCTTTTTTGGATATTCATCTACTTGTGGACTGAAAACCAAACTGAAATTAAATCTCGGAACCTGGAATATATGAACCCGCAATGAGACAATGGACATATGGACAATGGAAATATGGACAATGAGCAAACCAATTGTATGGAATGAAAATCACAGGCAATTCAACATTGATATTGCTGCTTCGCAGGAGATTTGAAGAGCAGTTGAAGGGCAGCTGAGGGAAGAAGGTGGTGGTTACATCTTTTGGCGAGCAAAACCCATGGATCAACCTAGACCGTGTAGAATTCAATTCGCTCTCATGAACAACCTCAGCAATTGACTCTTGGAACTCCCTGTTGGCATCAATGATTGCCACAACTTACCACAAACCAGCAGGCGACATTTGTGAATGCCTATGCACCAACCCTTGATGTCCAAAGAAGACTTCTACTCCATCCTAGACCCCACATTCACCGATTTCCCTAAGATAAAATTATCCTTTTTGGAGACTTCAATGCCAGGTTTGGAAAGGATGCCCAACTCTGGAGAGGAACCATTGGAAAGGAAGAAGTTAGGAATTACAACACCAATAGGCTTCTCCTGCTCACTAAATGTGCGGAACGCAAGCTGGCCATCACAAACACACGTTCAGCCAAAAATACAAGTTCAAAAATTTGGAGACATCCACAATCAAAACACTAGCACATGATCAAATATACCATTATTCAATCCTGAGATCTAAAGGATGTCCTCATTACCAAAGTAATGAACAGTGCAAATGATTGCTAGATAGCCGCTGGTTCATCTGGTCCTCAATGCCCATAAAATGCCACCAGAAGCAGCTGAAGGTGAAGAAACAGTTCAGAAAAAAAGCTCAACGTGGAGCGGCTTCAACAGCCAAACAGACTAGCAAACCTCCAACAGTGTCTTCACCAAAATCTCCAAGGAGTTAATTTTAATGGAGTGGAGGAAATCTGGAAAGGGCTGAAAATAGCCATCATCTCATACTGTGAAGATATCATTGACTACAAAATCAGGAAATGCAAAAACTGATTAAACGTGAATGACCACTTCATTCAAGACCCCATTGACAAGAAGAGGAAAGCTTTCTATGCATGGCAAAACAACAGTGAGGCAAAGCAGAGAACTCATCAAACAACATAGGCGGAGTTACAAAGAAGAACGAGGGAAATTAATCAGTGGAGGACTTAGGAAGTTAAGGAGCTGCAGCTCCTTGCTGACAAACATGGCACCCAAAGTTTCTTCAATATGACCACGGCAATACATGAATTCAACACCCATGGCCTCAAAGTGATGCAGAGTAAGGACAGCATCTTTCTGTGAGAAAGAGAAAGCATCAGCTCTGATGCAGAGAACACTTGAAAGAACTTTAAACCTCAATACTATTGTCATTGGGGACATGTTTGAGGAAATCCCCCAACTCTCCATCAAAGATAACCCTGTATTTCCACCTAATGTGGCAGAAGTTGAACTGTTTATTCAAGATGTGAAGAGTGGGAAAGCTACAGGAGTAGACAGGATTCCAGCAGAGAATTTCAAACTTGGAGGAGCAGAGCTTACCTTTCATCTCCCACTAATGCTGAAAATCTAGGACAAAAAAAAGTCCCTGCTGATCCCGGGGATGCTTGCATCATCACTGTCTTTAAGAAAGGAGACAAAATGGACTGTGGGAACTACCAAGGAATGTCCCTACTCTCCATTGTCAGGAAGATCATCACCCAAATCGTCACTAAGTGCCTTCTCCCATTCTCAGAGAAAATCCTTCCTGAAAGCCAGCATGGCTTCTGACCAAACCGTGCAACATGATTTTCATTGCTTGGCAACTCCAAGGGAAAAGCCTGGAGCAACACCAAACACTCTACCTGGCCTTCATCAATCTGACCAAGGCTTTTGACTCAGTCAGTCAGGAAGTGCTATGCAAGATCATGTCAAAGGTCAGCTATCCAGTGGAATTCATCCTCCAGCTCCTCCAGAACAAGATGTTCATGATGGTCCTCACCGCTAGTGATATGAGAGAATCCTTTTAGGTGTCAAGTAAGAATATGCCATCACCCCCACCCTTTTCTCCATCTCTACCTTCACCATTCTTCATCCTAGCAAAAACATGCTTCTTAGTGGTGTGTCCCTATGGGATGGACAGAAAACTTATCAACCTCAACCAGCTGAAATCCAAGAAAAAATGACCACCAACTTTCCTTGTCGAACTTCAGTATGTGGATGACAATGTCATCTCTGCACTCTCAGAAGAGAATATTTAAGCCTCACTTAATGCCTTCACAGAAGCATACCAAAGAATTGGTTTCAGCCTCAACCTCAAGAAGACTCAAATCCTTTACCAACCCATCACAGGTCAAGTTCCGGTCGATACCTCCCAAACATGGAACATTTTCCCTACCTGGGAAGCTATCTCTCATCCAAAGCTGACTTTGATGTGGATATTCAACATTACATTCAATCTGCATGCACTGCCATTGATGCCTAAGAATGAAAGTCTTCAACAAGCATGACATCCTCACTGATACCAAGATCCCTGTATAAGGCAGTCATCACTCTAACTGCTGTATATAGCTCTGAAACTTGGACAACACATTGATGCCACCACAAGACCTCAAGATGTACCATCTACCCTGTTTGAGTGGATTCTCCGTATCACCTGGGAGGACTGGCATATCAATATTAGCATCCTTAGAGCAGCAAACAGCACCAACATCAAGGCCATGATCATCCAAAACCAACTCTGCTGGGCTGGCCGCATGCCTTGGATGCCTGAATTCCAACTACTGAAGCAAATCCGCTTCACCCAGCTCAAGGAAGGCACTTGAACCAGAGGAAGACAAAGGAAGCTTTTCAAAGACTCCTTGAAGGCTTTTCCCTCAAGAAATACAACAAGATGTCAATGCATGGGAGGTGATTTATTTGGAGATCCAATTAATGATCTGGGGACCTGGGTTTGAATCCCACCATGCCAGATGGTGGAATTTGATATCAATAAATAACTAGAATTAAAAGTCAAATGATGACCATGAAATCATTGTTGATTGTCAGGAAAAACTCCTCTGGTTCACTAAAGTCCCTTAGGGAAGGAAACTGCCATCTTTACCTGGTCTAGCCTACATTTGACTCGAGACTCACAGCAATGTGATTGACTGTCAACTGCCCTTTGGACAATTAGGAATGGTCAATGAATGCTGGCCTGGCAAGTGATGCCCACATCCTATGAATGAATTTTTAAAAAGAGCAACTGACTTGGAGGAACATCCTGAACTGAGGGACACAATTCCTCATGGACACCCAATACATGTATGGAAAAGGAACTGGAGAAAGGAATGCCAGTGATCTGAAGGCCAGGGACCAATTCCAACTCCTGGAAGCACCTGCCAAATATGTTGTTGGAGATGAGGCTCTACGATTGGGCTCATCAGCCATGTAAGGACCCACAGAACCCATGACCAGTGACATGGAATTTCCAAGGTAGACAATCCTACTTATTAGTGAGCGATTGCTAATTATGATGGAGAAACTTATAAAATTCTAACAGGATGTGACAGGTTGGATGCAGGAAAGATGTTCCTGATGGTCGTAGAGTCAAAAACCAGTGGTCATAGTTTCACGATTTTTAAGGACTCAGATGAGGAGAAATTTCTTCACCCAGAGAGCTGGAATTCACTACCACATAAAGCGGTTGAGGCCAAAACTGTGTTTTCAATAAGGAGGTAGATACAGCTCTTGTGACTAAAAGGCTCAAGGGATATGGGGGTCAGCCGGGATTAGGATGTTGAGTTCCGTGATCAGACATGATCATAATGCATGATGGAGCAGGCTCAAGGAACTGAATGGCCTAACCCTGCTCCTATCTTCTATGTTGATATGTCCCTTCTTGTTCCATTCTGGGTATCATTGTAAAAATAGTTGTCCTGTAATGTCACCATATCCTTCTGCATTGCAAACCTACAATTTGTCCTCCTGATCCCTGATCCCACTTCCACATTGTTATTTTAAAGCTCCCTCTTTAACCCTAGTTATTTGATGGACATCGGTCCCAGCACAGTCCAAGTGAAGCCCATTTATCAGAAGAGCTCCCTTCTACCCCAGTATTGGTGCTAGAGCCCTATGAAGTGAAACTCATTCCTCCATGCTAATCTTTAATACAATTAACTGCCTTACTTTATTGACCTTGAGCCAATTTTCATGTGACACAGGTAATAATCCGGAGATTTTCACTTTGGAGGTTGTGCATTTTAGTTTAGCCTCAATTCTATTGTCCTTGTTCTAATCAAACTGTAATATCTACTCAACCTTCTGTCTTGTTTTGGGCTACAAGTACAACATCTTTCACCCCTATGATCAGAATTCTTTTCACAAGACTGAGATCTGATCCTAGGGCCGTCTTCACCGTCACATCCACTTTCAAAACTCATTTCTGGCATTTTCTGACATTACTTTTCTTTATCTCCTTAGTTATTAGATGGATCTTATCTTCTGCCCTTCATCTTGCACACCTGCAGCTTTTTAGGTTATTGGGAGCCTAACTCTCCCTGAGGCACCAGGTACTAAAACCTTTCAAGAGTTGATGGATTTAGTTAAGGAACATTACAACCCCAAGTCTCCTGTAATTCTGAGACACTATCAGTTTTACTTGGTGTTGGAAAACGAGGGGAATCCATATCAGGATTTTTGTTGAGTTTAAAATGACTGGCAGAGACATATGATTTTAGTTTAACCCTAAATGATATGCTGAGAGACTGTTTATTATGTTGGATTAATCATGAAACCTTGCATAATTACCTACAAGTTGAAGCCCAACTGGAATTCTAACAGGGAATACCTTCAAACAGGCTTTATCATTGGAAAAGATGGATCATTGGATACATTCCATATCATTTGCAGATGACACTAAAGTCGGTGGAGTGGTGGACAGTGTGGAAGAATGTTGCAGGTTGCAGGGAGACTTGGATAAACTGCAGAATTGGGCTGAAAGGTGGCAAATGGAGTTCAATGCAGACAAATGTGAGGTGATGCACTTTGGGAAGAATAGGAAGGCAGAATACTGGGTCAATGGAAAGATTCTTGGTAGTGTGGATGTGCAGAGGGATCTTGGTGTCCAGGTACATAGATCCCCGAAAGTTGCCACCCAGGTTGATAGTGCTGTTAAGGCATACGGCGTGTTAGGTTTCATTGGTAGAGGGATTGAGTTCCGGAGCCGTGAGGTCGTGCTGCAACTGTACAAAACGCTAGTGCGGCCTCACTTGGAATATTGCGTACAGTTCTGGTTGCCCCATTACAGGAAGGATGTGGAAGCATTGGAAAAGGTGCAGAGGAGATTTACCAGGATGTTGCCTGGTCTGGAGCGAAGGTCTTATGAGGAAAGGCTGAGGGACTTGGGTCTGTTCTCATTGGAGAGAAGAAGGCTAAGACGGGATTTAATAGAGACCTACAAAATGATCAGAGGATTAGTTAGGGTGGACAGTGAGAGTCTTTTTCCTAGGATGATGACGTCGGCTAGTACGAGGGGGCATAGCTGCAAATTGAGGGGTGATAGATTTAAGACAGATGTCAGAGGCAGGTTCTTTACTCAGAGAGTGGTAAGGGCGTGGAATGCCCTGCCTGCCAATGTAGTTAACTCAGCCACATTAGGGGCATTTAAACAGTCCTTGGATAAGCATATGGATGATGATGGCATAGTGTAGGGGGATGGGCTTAGATTAGTTCACAAGCCAGCGCAACATCGAGGGCCAAAGGGCCTGTTCTGCACTGTACTGTTCTATGTTCTAAAATGCAGCAAATGGAGCATATGAGTTGCAGGGTATTCGATGGAATGGACACCCTTGCCAATCTGACTGAACTTGGAGAACACTACTTGAGTCGAGGCAATTGCATAGCCTTGCTCAGAACATATCCTGAACAGAGGGCATCTAGGTCAGCCTACAGCAAAGCCCCAAAACAAACTCAAGCCTCAGCCAAATGATTAAAATTTTCTTCAGGATCCAGCAAACCATTGTTGTTGCTGCCAGTATGTGGACTTAAGACAGCAAAAGAGTGCTGCTTAGACCTAACTAGAGTAAGAGAACTCTTAGGCCAGTATCCAGCGGAGTGCACACCCTGGAACCCCCACCTTCATCTGGTTTGGGACAGTTAAATTCCTTAGCAACATTCAAATCAAAACCAATCAAAATAAACACCGTTAAGTGGTCACCTGGTTCTAACCTTAGGCAGAACCCTTTAGAGTATTCATATGCAGAGGGACCTGGGTGTGCACGTCCATAGATCACTGAAGGTGGTAGCGCAGGTAGATAAAGTAGTAAAGCAGGCCTTTGGTATGCTAGTCATCATTGGAGGGGGCATTGAGTATAAAGATAGACCAGTTATGGTGCAGCTTCATAGAAATTTATTTAGGCCACACTTGGAATTTTACGTACAGTTCTGGTCACCACACTACCAGAAGGATGTGGATGCTTTGGAGAGGGTATAGAAAATATTTTCCAGGATGTTGCCTGGTATGGGGGATTTTAGCTATAAAGAAAGGTTGGATAGACTGGGTTTGTTTTAACTGGAATGCAGGAAGTTGAGGGCGACCTGATGGAAGTTTATAAGATTGTGAATGGCATGGATAGAATGCCAGGGTGGAGGGGTCAACTAATAGGGGACACAGGTTCAAGGTGCGGGTGTGGGAAGTTTAAAAGAGATATGAAGAGGTTTTTCACACAAAGTGTGGTGAGTGCCTGGAATGTGCTGCCAGAGGAGGTGGTGAAAACAAGACAAAATAGCAGCATTCACAAAGCAACTGGATGAATACATGAATAGGAAAGAAATACACGGATGTGGATCCTGTAAGTGACGACAGTTTTAGTATGGAAGGGAAAAATGTGTTTGCGCAGGCTTGGACGGCCGAAGGGCCTGTTCTTGTGCTGTATTGTTCTTTGTTCCTTCTTATTTGTTAATGGAGGTCGATTATCTGCATAGCCATTTCTGTGACTGGATCAATATCAAGGACTCCCCAAGGGTAAATAAAGGGTGACTTAGTGATGGGATACTGGCCTCAGGAGTTATTTCAACATCCCTCCATTCACTGGCCCTTTCTGGCATATATGTTACTTTGGTGCTGATTTTCAGTAATTGTTCATGGCTATAAACAGCCTGTCCTGTGCATTGATATCAATTTGTCATTATTCAATCAGTCCCCTCATCAACCATAATCTGTCCACATTATTGTTTCACCTGTGTATATGATAAGCATTGTGCCTTACCACGCTCGGTTATTTGTTTAGTTTCCATAGGTGTAGGGCTGAAATGGTGCAGTGGTAGTATCCCTAACTCTGAGCCAGGAGTGCTGGGTTTGAATCCCAACTGCTCCAAAGGTATGTAAAAACATCCTGAAGAGATTAGAAAATATTTATAATCAGTGCCCAGTAACCTTGAGGAATGCACCTGAACAGTTTGATTGCGACATGGTGATGGAAGAACAGTCCTTTTACTATCTGTAACCTTACCTGGACCTTTCCACTCTCCACCTTTCACTTTTTCATATGTCATGTTCCCTGATTTAAACTTATTTTTGATGGCCTTTTACAATCTTCTGAGGCTCACCAAATTTTCTTTGAAACCTCGGCCTACATGAATATCCTTTGCCCTGTATGGAAGGCATTCAAGTACTCAGAAAAAGTGGAGCGAATTGTAGTTTATTGTCAAGCTGGAATTTTTGGATTCCTTCCAAAAACCAATTGACATAGACTGTAGTCTATAGATGTGAGGCTGGAAAAGCGCAGTAGGTCAGATAGCATCAGAGGAGCTGGAAATTCAATATTTTGAGCTGAAACCCTTCATCAGGACTGTCCTGACGAAGGGTTTTCAGCCTGAAACGTTGGCTTTCCTGCTCCTCTGATGCTTTTTGACCTGCTGTGCTTTTCCAGTCTCACACCTATAGACTCTGGCTTCCAGCATCTTCAGTCCTTATCGTTTCCATGGCATGGACTGTATCCTTCAACCATTTGTAAAAAGTTCTTTGCATGGATTTCCCTTGCTATGGCAGATCTCAGTTTGATTGACCTGCTGAGATTTTGTGAAGCATCTTATCTATTATTGCAAAATCTCAAATTACTAAGGGGACTTTCTACTGTTGCTTTCATTACTACAATATTAAATATTCTCACATGTATCTTTATTTTAATCATTGGCAAATTCCTCCCCATTGTCAATAAGTAATTCTTGTGGTGCCCCCACTCTGATTACTATCCATTTCTCCATTATTTTGTTCACAATCATTTTTTTTCTTTACTCAATATTATCGCAGTCAGGCTGACATCAAAAAAAAATGTTGCCAGGTTTACAAAGAGCAAAATGAAAATCTTTTTATTCCTTATCTCCTACCTTTAAGCTCATTATTACATCTTCATTAAAATCTCTTTCTAAATGCAAGACTTTTTACAGGCCTTAATGACATCCTGCGTATTTTACATATATCACAAGACCAATTTCATGTACAAGTTTAATGAAGTCATCGTCCCTTACCTCTGCATCCTTTAGTAGTGTTTTTAACTTGTGAGAAGATGCATGATTGATATAGTTTTAAGACAATCAACCTTTTTTGCATTAAACACGTACTTCCAATGCCTTGACATTTCTTTAATGTTTTGATAGGGAAGTTCTGTCTGGTTGAAAGGATACAATAATGTCCATGTATAAACTGTAAATCTGCTGACTTCCCAAAAACAATAGCTCTGTCTTGGTCCATATCAGTTTTATTTGAACATTTTTGTTTGGCTCTGAAATGGTACGTTGCCTCCTTAGTGCCAATGTCAGAGATATCTCAGAGGGGCTGCAAAGGCATTCCGAAGTGAGAGAGTGAACAGCTAGCAGTGGTAGTACTTCAATTCCAATGTGATAGGTAAAAAAAGAAATGAGACCCTACACTAGAAATTTAGAGAACTAGGTAGTAGGTTAAAGAAGAGGACGACTAAGGTCGTAATCTTTGGATTACTTCCAGAGCCATGTGCTACTAAGTATAGGAATAGGAAGATAAATCAGATGAACGCATGGCTAAAGGGATGGTGTAGGAAGGAGGGCTTTCGGTTTTTGGATCCTGGGACAGTTTCTGGGTAGATGAGATTTATACAAGTCGGACGGGTTGCATCTGAACCAGCGTGGGTCCAAAATCCTTGCTGGGTGGTTTACTGGTGTTGGGAAGGTTTTAAACTAATTTGACAGGGAAATGGGGCGCAAAGTAGATGTAAAGTTTGGAGCAAGGTTCAGTCAGATATTTAGATTTAGGTTTAATTGTCACTTGTACTCAAGTATGGGGTGCAAGAGTGCAGTAAAAAGTGTACAATGGGGCCACACAAGGTGCCATCTTAGGTACAAAATGCCTAGATTCAAAATCTTAGTTATAGAAGGAGAAAAATAAAGATTTAAGTTAAAACGTTCTGCACTACAGTCTTTTCAGTACAAAACTGGAAAAATAAAGAATTAAGTTTAAAAAGTCAAACATTACAGTCCTTTCTTAAGCCATGGGCCTGCAGATGCTCCAAACTGAGCTTTTCCCAACATGGCTTGCTCTCCCTTGGGCTGAGCATGCTTTCCCACACAAAATATAAAGGCAAGACCAGGACAGTCCATTAGCAGTGAGGGCATGGCCATGATAAAGCACACGGGAGGACTGGAAAGCTAAATTGTAACTATTTAAATGCAAACAGCCTAACTGGTAATGTGGATGAATTTAGAGTATTGATCAGCACATGGGAATATGGTATTATTGCAGTCGCCGATATAGGAAGGACAGGACTGGCAACTCAACATTCCAAGGTATAGAATCTTCATACGTGAGACGGGAAGAGGTGAGGGCAGGGTATTACATTATTGATGAAGGAGTCAGAAAGGGAAAGGAGGCATAAGTAAGGCTTAAGAAACTGAAGACAGAGCCTTTGACGAATGTAAAGAAAGCGAGAAAGAATTTAAACAAGGAGTTAGGAGAGCTAAAAGTGGCCATGAAATGTCCTTGGCAAACAGGATTATGGAGAATTCCAAGGTGTTTTATATGTATATAAAGAACAAGGGCATAGCTTAGAGCAAGGGGAAGGCCCACTCAAGAACAAAGGAAGGAATTTATGCGTGGATCTGGAGGAAGTGAATGAGGTCTTTTACGTCGGTATTCACAAAGGGGAAATACATGGCGGAAGGTAAGTCTCAGGAGGGATATGTTGATATTCTAGGGCATGTCAATATATTAAAGAAGGAGGCATTGGGTGCTTTCAAAAGCATTAGGGTAGACAAGTCCCCATGACCTGATGGGATTTATCCCAGAATACTGAGGGAAGCGAGAGAGGAAATTGCTCGGGCCTTCTATGAATTCTTGTATCCTCTTTAGTCGCAGGAGAGATCCCAGGGGACTGGAGAATGACCAATGTTGTTCCTTTGTCTAAGAAGGGCAACAGGGATAATCTGGGAAATTACAGGCTTGCAGCTGGACTACTGTGTGCAGTTCTGGTTGCCACACTATCGGCAAGATGTGATTGCACTGGAGAGGATGCAGAGAAGATACACCGGGATGTTGCCTGTGATGTAAAGTTTCAGTTATGAGGAGAAACTGGATAGGCCTGGTTTGTTTCCCCTGGAGCAAAGGAGGCTGAGCGGGTTTTTGATTGAGGTATGCAAAATTATAAGAGGCATAGATAGGGTAGATCTTGAGAATCTTTTCCCCCATGGCTGACGTATCTAAGGCCAGTGGACATAAGTTTAATGTGTGGAGTAAGTAGTTTAGAGGGGATCTGAGGAAAAGGTGTTTTATCCAGCGAGTAGTAGAAGTATGGAATGTGCTGCCTGAAAGGGTAGTGGAGGCAAGTACTGCTGCAACTTTTAAGAAGCATCCGGACAAGCACTTAAAGTTCCAGGGCATAGTAGGCTATGTACCAAGTGCAGGTAAATGGGCTTAGTATCGTTAGTTTTTTGTTGGTTGGCATAGACATGTTGGGCTGAAGGACCTTTTCCTATGCTATATGCTTCCGTGACCTATTCAAAAATACGGGTATTTCACTTGATACATCATGGTGCTTTTGAAATGGTTTAACCCAGCTACTTTACATGGTATTATGACTCTTTTCAGTGACTTTGGAATGTAGTTATTCCCAAACCAGCGCAGTTCCTTTTTCTTAGATAACAAGGTGTGGAGCTGGATGAACACAGCAGGCCAAGCAGCGTCATAGGAGCAGGAAAGCTTGACGTTTTGGGCCTAGA
>JAHRHZ010000085.1:12901285-12997536 GCA_024137785.1 Ginglymostoma cirratum | reverse complement strand
GCTCCTAAGATGCTGCTTGGCCTGTTGTGTTCATCCAGCTCCACACCTTGTTATCTCGGATTCTCCAGCATCTGCAGTACCCATTATCTCAGTTCCTTTTTCTTTATCAATATCTCCATCCTCCCCATCAGAAACTTCTGTTATCGTTGTTTCAATAATCTTATTATTTAGTTTAAGATAATAACTGTTGACCATACCGCAGACATCCCTGGGTTCATTCTTTTGTTATAGTTTCCAATTTCCGTCAATTGCAATGACTACCAAAAATGCCCCAAACCTCACTCCTTCTGTTTATAATGCTTCTTTCTTACTGATCTATTTGGATGGTCCCGAAATGTCATTATCACTGGGGCCTCCTTTCTTTCTGTAACTTTTGAATTTGAGCTACGAAGGCTACTGGGAATGACTTTTTTTTCCCCAGGACTTTTTTTTACGCTACAGAAATCTGTTCCAAATTATGTTTCTTTCTGAAAATCTAACTCTGGTTAATACTAGGAGTCTATTTATGTTCAACAACTTAGCACTGCCCAACAATTTAAAGACAAGTACTGAGTTAAGAAACTATAAATAGAACTTCTACAATCCTGAATATTGTCTATTAAATGTTATCATATATCCTTCTGTAGAATAATCATCCAGATTTCCAAATTTACCCAAGTCTATCCATGCCTTATATGTATTTGATAGATCAGCTTATGTCCATAAATGTTAATAGAATTTCCAAAGCTTCCTAAATGTCCGATTGTTGAGCCTCTATGCCTGAAAATACTTTACATTTAATCCTGCTTCCAATAGGAGTTCAATGCTAAAGCCATATCTTGTTTCTTTTCTTGGTAGACATAAGCCATGTCCACATATCTTTTGTGCAGAGATTTAATTGACTGTACAGTCCAAAATCTCTCCATCCAGTCCCAGCATCTCTCCTTTATATATCGAAAAATCAATTAGTTAACAGCCAAGACCTGATCTGACCTTAACTATTTGCTATGTTAAAATTCAGCAGAGTTTCACTGGAATGTTGTTCAGCTTCAAGGGTGACATCAAGATGGGAATGCTTAACTTAGGACAGAAGCAAAATGCTCTCTGCTAATAATAAAAACAAAAGTTCAGATCATTGATTAAACTTATTAATTCTGCTTCTCTCTTCACAGATGTTGCCAGGATTGCATTTTACTGTATATATTAAATAACATAGACAAGTCCTGGGTTAAAGAAGGGCTGTGATTCAAATTTTTAAGATTTTGAAAGGAATTAATAGGGCAGATTACAGAATCCTTCTTCTTCTGACGGTTCAAGGACAAGGGGCACCATCTTAAATCCAGGTCATTGAGGAGAGAATTTAAGAAACAGTTCTTCATGCAAAGGGCAGTAGAAGTGTAGAATTCTCGGTCACAAAATTATATGTATTTGTTCAATTCATTGTAATTCTCAGATTGATTAAGTTTTTGAAGTCTCAGATAGTTTAGGAGTTTGCTAACCAAGGGATAAAAGAAGGTAAGACATGTGCATGGTGATAAAATACAGATCGTCCATGATCTTACTTAACAGAGGAACATGCTTCATAAGTTTGAAATGGTTTATGACTATTCCTGAACTTTTTCTTCCTCTACCTTTTTGTTAAATTCATTCATGGAACCTGGACATCGCTGACTGGGCCAACTTTTATTGCTCATCTGTAGTTACCTTTGAGTAGATGGTGGTGATCTACTTTCTTGAACTGCTGCAGCCTATCTGCAGACCATCTTCTTCACAGATTCCCTGGGTTTGTGTCTCCTGTAGTCAAATTAGCTGTTGGAAGTATCCTGTCTCAATCTGCCCTAAACAAAATGCCAAATGCCCATGCTTCCATTTAGTACTGTTTTCAACAGGATAATACAATTAACCATATGTTCCCCCAGCTCAGCATTGAGCTGATGTTTTTCCAAGCTGCCTCTCAGCTTGGATTCAGAGCTACATCTCAGGACAGTTTTCTGAATATATTTTCCTTTAGCCTCAGAAACACTATTTTCAAAAACTGTAAACCAAATGTGATTTATTTCATAGGTGTGTGTGTTTGTGTTTGTGTGTGTTTTATAAAAGGCCAGACAAATTGTAATATATAAGTAATAACTTGTCTGTTTTAAAACACAATGAAATGGGGTCAGAAATAGGGCTGGATTGGTCTTGATGCAAGGCTTTCTTGTAAGTTCTGGTGTATTAAAGTATGTATATTTGACTGTGTTTATAGTTAGTGTAATTACTGTTAACTTGAAGAATACATTGGTAATGCATTACTTATGGTCTGCTTAGCAAGTCATTAGGAATTCCTCCACCTTAAGACCTAGTTTTCTTAGTGTGCAGTTTTAGAATTTGAAGCTTTGAGACGGCACTATTCAAAGGACCCATACAACATGTATTTTAGAAATTAACTTTACATTGGAAATCAACAGTTATATGAATACTGCAATTGGTCTCAAGATTGACAGGGTAACCAAGAACTGCACTTCACTTAATCTCTTCTCAAGTTCTGCTGATGATCTGTAGTGGCATCTAGAGCTGTGACCTTGAGTTTAATAAGGTCTATTCAGCATTCTAGTTTGCAACAGGTCATTGACATATTGCAGCCCCGTGGCTGCTAACTTCCTTAATGAATCCAACCATGCCTTCTTAGTGAAACGTCTTGACCTGTTCCTCTCCATGCCTTTGCTGCCTGAAAAAGCACTTCTGGGAGGCCTCACTAAACCTGTGGGCCACTGTTCCTGAACTGCACCCATTCTGTGAAAGGAGCCCATGTTTAATCACTCTTCTAGATACTTCCATGGGTGATATCTTTAAATCCAGTGCTGTCATTCCTTCAATTATAGCACTTGCATTTCAGATTCAGGGACTTACTCCCACCCTCTCTCCACCAGAATCGAAAAACCACAGAATTGTTATAGAGCAGAAGGGGGCAATTCAGCCCATCGTGCTTGCACTAGTTCAATTACATTTTGCCAGTGTCCTGCCGTTTCCCCATTTCCCTGCACACCACTTCTATCTCAATAATCATTCAATTACCTCTTGAATGCCAAAATTGAATCTGCCTCCACCACATTTCCAAGCAGTGCATTCCATACCACAACTACTCACTGGGTGAAAAACGCTTATCTCGCTTCATTTGCACATCACTTTAGATTAACGCCCTCGCGTTCTTTATTTTTATGAACACAAACAGCTTCTCCCTGTTTACTCTATCCAGCCCGCTGATAATTTTGAAAACCTCTATCAAATCTCCTCAAAGCCTTACCTCTAAGGAGAATGATCCCAATGTCTTCAATCTGTCCTCATAACTAAAGTTTCTCATTCCTGGAACCATTCTTGTAAATCGCTTCTGCACTTTCTCTAATGCATTCACATCTTTCCTGTAATGTGGTGCCCATAACTGTACACAATAGTTCAGCAAAGTCTAACAAATGTCTTGTACAAGTTCATCACTACATCCCTGCTGTTGCACTCTATGCCCCTATTTGTGGAGCCTCCTCCTTCAGTGAATTGTTTAATTGTCCACCACCATTCATGACTGGGTGTGGCAGGACTGCAGAGTTTAGATCTGATCTGTTGGCTGTGAGATTGCTTAGCTCTCTCTATCACTTGCTGCTTTCTCTGTTTGGTGTGAAAGTAGTCTTATTTAGTGCCTTCACCAGTTTGATACCTCATCTGGTATCCCTGGTGCTGCTCCTGGCATGCCCTCCTGCACTCTCCATTGAACCAAGGTTGATCCCCTGGCTTGATGATAGTGGTTAACTGGGGGATATGCTGAGCCATGAGGTTACAGATTGTGCTGGAGTACAATTCTGCTGCTGCTGATGGCCCACAGCACCTCATGGATGCCCAGCCTTGAGTTGCCAGATCTATGCAAAGTCTGTCCCATTTAGCATGATGATAGTGCCACAGGACACAATGGAGGTTATTCTCAATGTGAAGAAGGGACTTTGTCTCCACAAAGACAGTGCGGTGGCCACTCTTACAGATACTGTCATGGATAGGTGCAACTGCAGCTGGCAGATTAGTAAGGATGAGGTCAAGTATTTTGTTGGTTCCCTCACCACCTGCCGCAGACCCTGCCTTGCAGCTATGTCCTTTAGGACCCGACCAGCTCGATCAGTAGAACTGCTGCCGATCCACTCTTGATGATGGAAATCCCCCACCCAGAGTACATTTTGTGCCCTTGCCATCCTCGGTGCTTCCTCTAAGAGTTGTTCAACATTGAGGAGTACTGATTCATGGGCTGAGGGAGGATGGTATGTAGTAATTTGCAGGAGGTTTCCTTACCTATATTTAACCTGAAGCCATGAATACCCTGAAGGGTATTAATGAACAAGATGGGCTTTTCTGACAATTGGCAATGATTTCATGGTGATCAGTAGATTCTTAATTCCAGACTTCTGTTTTCTAATTATTGAATTCAAATTCCACCATCTGCCATGGTGGGATTCGAACTCGGGTCCCCAGAACATTAACTGGGTTTCTGGATTAATAGTTTAGCGATAATACCACTAGGTCATCGCTCACCACTGTTGCCTATAACAATTGGTCTACAATCTCAGTTGCCACTTCCTTTAGGATCTCAGGATGTTATCTGTCAGACCCTGGGGACTTGACTGCCTCAATCCCAACAGTTTGTTCAGTAGTTTTTCCCAAGTGATGACGATCGTTAGATTGTTAGTTCCTCCCTTTCGATAATGTTTGCATTACTTGATACTGTTGGGATGGTACCAATGTCCTCCACTGTGAAATATGATGCAAATATTGATTTAGTGACTCCATGATTTCCATGTTCCCCACTACTAACTCAGCTGTCTCATCCTCCAATGGACCAGCCTTCACTTTAGTCACTCTCTTCTCTCCTCCACCCTTTTGCTGTCTGTTATTATATTTTGCACTAATTTTATTTCATAATTTACCTTTACTCTTTTTATTAGTTTTTAAAATCCTTTTGCTGGTCTTTAACAGTTTCCTAATCTTCCAGTCTGCTACTGACCTTTACAATGCAGTATATCTTAGTTTTTGTCTTTGTTATCTTTTGCTTCCTTTCTTATACATTGATGTCTTCTCTCCATCCCTCCTCCCCTCACCCCAACAATTTTTATTCCTCTCTGGAATATATTTTAGTTGGGAGAAATTGACTATCTCCTTGAATATTTGCCATTGCTCATCAACTGTCCTACCTTTTAGTCTTCCTACCTAGTCCTCTAGGGCTAAATCTGTCTTCATGCCTACGTAATTACCTTTGTTTAACTCCAGAACATCAATATAGGACTACAGTTACCTATCTTCAAACTGAATTTGATATTCTAGCATGCTAGAATTTATTAAAGGATCCTCTACTTGCGATCATTAATTGATCCCACTACTCTGTGCTGTAGGTCGACCCACAGTTCCATTAGGGAGGAAATTCCATTTATCTTGAATGGTGTCAAGCATATTAAGTGTTGGAGCTGCAATCATCTAGGCAATTGGGGAATATACCATCACATGCCTGCCTTGCGCCTTGTAGATGATGGACAGACTTTGAGGAGTTGGGAGGTGAGTTACTCGTTGCAGGATTCATAGCCTCTGACCTACTCTTGTAGCAACTGCATTTATAGCTAGTCCAGTTCAGTTTCAGGTCAATGGTAGCCCCCAGGATTTTGGTAGTGGGAGATTCATTGATTGGAACGCCCTTGAATGTAAAGGACGATGGTTAGATTCTCATTTGTTGGAGATGGTTATTGCCTGGCATTTGTGGTGCATACAATACTTGCCACTTGCCAGCTCAAGCATGAATATCGCCCATATTTAGCTGCATTTAAACATGGACTGCTTCATCATCTGAGGAATCATGGAAGCCACTGAATGTTTTGTAATCATCATCAAACATCCCCACTTCAGAAGGCTGGGCATAGTACATCAACCTGAGGAACTCCTGCAGGGATGTCCTGGAGCTGAGATGACTGACCTCAAACAACCACAGTGCCTTAAATGACTCCAGCCGGCAGAGAGTTTTCTCTCTGATTCCCATTGTTTTCAGTTTTGGTAGGGCTCCTTGATACCACACTCAATCAAAATTGGCCTTGATGTCAAGGGCTGTCACTCTCACCTCACAGCTGGAATTCAGCTGTTTTGTCCATACTTGAACCAAACTGAGTGGCCCTGGTGAAACCCAAAATGGGCATCAATGAGCAGGTTATTGCTGAGCAGGTGCTACTTGATAGAATTGTTGATGACACCTTGTATTACTTCACTGATGATTGAGAATAATCTGGTGGGGTGGTAATTTGCTGGCTTGGACTTGATCTACTTTTCTGTCTACAGGACATACCTGGAAACTTTTCCACATTGTCGAATAGATGTCAGCATTGTAACTATACTGGAATAATTTGACTGGGGGGCAAGAAGTTCTGGAGCACAAATATTCAATACTATTGCTGGAATGTTGTCCAGGTCCACAGCCTTTGTCGTATGAAATACCTCCAATCATTTCTTGGTTGAAGACTGTCATCTGTAGTGCCGGGGATTTCTAAAGGATGCCAAGACGGATTGTGCACTGAAGATTGTAATGAATGCTTCAACCTTGACTTTTTCACTGATTTTCTGGGCTCCCCTATTATTGAGAATGGTTTTAATTGTGAAGCTTTCTCCTCCAGTGAATTAATTGTCCTTCACCATTCACGACAGGATGTGGTAGGACTACAAACTTTGATCTGATCCATTGGATATGGCATTGCTTAGCTCTTTCTATTACTTTCTCCTTGTGCTGTTTGGCACACAAGTAGTCCAGTTGACACCTCATTTTTAGTTATGCCTGATGCTGTTCTTGGCATACCCTCCTGTACTTTTTGAACCAGGGTTGATTCCCTCCCTTACTTAATGCTGATGATAGAGTGAGTGATGCCAGGCCATGAGGTTGCAGATTGAGTTGGAATATGATTCTGCTGCTGTTGGTGGTCTATAGTGCCTCATGGATGCCCAATCTTAAACTGCTAAAGCTGTTCAAAATCTAACCCGTTTAGCACTATGAAAATCCATACAATTCAATGTAAGATATTCTCAATGTGAAGAGGCAAAGTGCTTTTGATGTTGCACATCTGATTCTGCCACACATCTCGCCATGGTTCACTTTGTTCAAAACCGTATAAGATCTTGCCCTTTAAATTGGTGCTTTTAAACCAATGGGAGATATGTTAATAAGATATGTATAATGTATATGTATATATAATCAACAGCATATTTATTTTGAAATACGTCAAGAGTATAATTCAAAAGGATTTCAGCCAAGGAATAGCATGTTCAAATAGAATCATCTTTTTCTTGGTGTAACATTTTGGAGCAAAGATTTTCAGCATATAAAAGTGGGGCTGTCTTGGATCACAGAGTGTATCCAAACCCTTTTCTTCAGATTCTATTAAATATCGTTAACAGAAGGCTCGACAACAGCAATTTGCTTAATTATGAACTTTTATTGAAAAATAATAAAAGACAAAAAAAGAAAGGAACATTTATTAAGTATTTAAAGAGAATGAAAATTGGGGAAAAAAGAACAATAAGCCTCACACCCTTCTGGCTTTCGGGGTCCCCTTGATTGATGGTTGGTCTGGAGGCTGAGCTTGTTCCTGGCACTGTTCACGATCCCGGTCTGAGGCAAAGTCCAACGACTTGGAACAAAACTTTCTCATTTACAGTGTAACAAACAGCAAGACACAGTAAAACCAACTGCAGAAGACATAACTTCTGGCCTGTACAGAATACAGCTACAGAAAAACAAGTTACAGGTGCCGTCTTTGATCCATAAAGGAATGTTAACAAGACTCATCCAAGGTCATGCAGCGTGTCGAGTATCATCAACAATTTTAGTCCTGCAGCCCATTCTATATAATTTATCTTCTCTTGCAGTTGTCGAATATCATCATTAACTTTTAGCACTGCAGCCCATCCTATACAGCGGCAAAGGCAGATTTGGAGTTAGATCACCAAGCAACCTTGATCTTATTGAACAATCAACAGACTGTAGGCACAAGCAGCTAAATATCCTATGTAGTATGTTATGCTCAGCCAGTCATAATAGGCACATTGCTTTTGGAGAAGATTTTTAATTCACTCATGGGATGTGGTTGCCATTGGCTAGGCCAGCATTTATTGCCCACCCAACATTTGACTTGAGAAAATGAGCTGCCTTATTAAACAGCTGCAATCCATTTGGTACAGGTTAATCCACAACATGTATATTTAAGATTGAGATAAATAGAGTCTTGATCAGAAGGGGAATCAAGTATTCCAATGAAAGGACAGGAAAATGGACATGAGGAATGTCAGATCATTCATGATACTATTGAATGATGGAAGAAGCTTGAGGGACTGAACAGCCTACTCCTATTCCTATTTCTTATGACCCTATGGTCAATGCTGTTAGGTGAGGAGTTCCAAGAATTTGATCCAGTCATGGCTGAATAACTATTTTCTGGTGAACAAGTGGAGGTCGTGCCTCTGTTGCAAGCCTCTTGGTTGTCAGTTCAGAATTTGGAAGCAAGTTTATTTCTGGCGATGGCTCCTGCTTAATTGGAGAGTGGAATGAATTGGAATGGGCCATGAAAATGTATGTAATTAACCTAAGAACTAAAATACATACACATGCTAATCACTACACCAAGATAAATGTGTGTCTTTGCATTAGATTTTAGTTATCCTTTAATGTTCAATAAGAAATGTTTCCTTTGCTGTCTGAAGCTACAGTTGTAATTCAGATCAATTAATACTTTGAAACTGCAATAGATAAGCTGTGATTGTGGTTTATCCTGCAGCCTTCACTATGCGACTGATGCTACTGGCATTTTCCAAACTTGGCTCAGAGAAATAGGACCATGAATTGTCTGTCTGTTTTTAGTCAATGCAATTGCTTTAATGTGCTAGCTGATAGTGGCCAGATAAATGCAGTGGACACAGACTACCTTACATTATTGGGAAAACTGCCTGGAATTGTGTTTCTTTATCAAACATCTAATTGATAGGTCTGCTTTACCATCACAGGATATTAAAGATTTTGAAACCTTACAGTCTTCCCTTTGTAGTTAATTTATATTTCATACTGTATGTGTACCATAATAACCATTGCCTAAGCTGTGCAATGAGAATTCATAATAATGCAATATTTGGAAAAATGTAAATACATCCACACATGTACCTTTTCTTTTGAGCCAGAAGGCACAGATCCTCGACCCAGCTGTTTCAGAGGTGTGTCACAACACATCTTCACAAATTGATTAAAAATACCTACCAGCATATGTGTGGTTATAGGTAAAACCATTGATTTGAGACATATGTCTTTAATAGAGCCTTATTACATGAAATATATACGTATATTTACACAAAATAGGATTTTTATTGATATGTTCAATCAGATTTATAAATTATTTGTGAACTTAAATCCTTAGTTAAGCTGTAGTTGCATAATTAGTTTCACATTTTATTCTAAAGCACAAAATGTCTAGAGTTTTAATTTAGAGGGGGTCAATTTAGAATGGAAATGAGGAGACATTTCTTCAGCCAGAGAGTGGTGGGCCTGTGGAATTCATTGCCACGGAGCGCAGTGGAGGCCGGGACGTTGAATGTCTTCAAGGCAGAGATTGATAAATTCTTGATCTCGCAAGGAATCAAGGGCTACGGAGAGAGTGCGGGTAAGTGGAGTTGAAATACCCATCAGCCATGATTAAATGGCGGAGTGGACTCGATGGGCCGAATGGCCTTACTTCCACTCCTATGTCTTATGGTCTTATGGTCTTAACAAGTACAGTGCACTGTATATTCAAATATACTTCTTTACTCCCTTTTGCACATTTTTCAGGTTGTCTGCTTCATTTCTAGCCTTGAAGGTAGTATTGTCTCTGCTGTCGTCATCCTTAAACTGCCATTATTGCAGGAGATTTACTTGGAAAGCCTCAAAAGTTCTTAATTACCCATCTTTCTCTTGCTTCTACATATGGTTCTTTCTGCAGTTTTGCTAACTGACATAATATGTTCAACTGATGCAAGTGGCTTCAAAATTTTGTGACCTCTGGTTCAAAATAGCTCGACAAAGTTGCATTTTTAGTTTTTGGTGTTGTGTAGTATTAATGTGTGCTTCAATCCCTTCATCATTGTTATTATTTTGGACCATTTTACAAGAATATGGCGCACAGATCTTCATAAAGGTGGCAAAAAAAGGGACAGGTGTGTGACACAAAAGTAGATGTTGCAATTCCAAGGAGCCTGCCTCTTGATCAAATAAGGCAGGGGAAAGTCGAAATGCTGAAATAAACTGGCACAGAATGGTGGAATGGAAACTGAGGGGGCAGGGTGGACAGGAGGGGTGGAAGCAGTAACATAGCAAAGATTTGGGACAGCTCCTTGATGCCTGAAAAGTTTCCCAGCATGGGGCAAGAGACAGCCTTGGGTGTGTAACAGCTGCCGCTCCACAGAAGTGAAGCAATCAATTTGTAGATTAAAGGGCCCAATTAGAGATTATTATAGGGGTGGCCAGCATTTTGTCAATGGCAGGATTGCTCTGCTCCCCTCGGAAACCTCCAGCTTCATGTCTGCAATCCTGCACCAGCCTATCTTGGGGAGGGTTTTCTTTGGACCCTGAGGCTCTTTGGTCTACAGAGGAGACTGACAGCAGGAATACCACTCTGATCCTAATGGCCCTCCCTGATTTTTCCCTCCAGTCACTTGGGCTTTCTTCCCACAGCGCATTTTTTTTAAAATTTAAACCTTTCTTGAAAGCTCAAGGTCTCCTACTTGCCCATCTCATCCTTTGACAGCTTCGGACTTCCTGATCTTGAGTGAAATGTGCAGCAAAGTAAAAACTATACAATTACTGTAATAACTGCTGCTGAGTATATGCTTAAGGAGCTATTGTGAGGTTAAATCACAATGGAACTGGGACCTGAGTGTGTAGGGTTCTGGAAATGTCCTGTCTTGCAAGCCTTAGTATATAGTTATGTTCAATAAAAACTGTTAATATTCACTCTCTTGAGTGTAGACCCGATGTTACTACAGGGACTGACTGTATCAGGAGGCTGCCCCTCACCTTCAATTGGAGGATGGACCTGGAGGCAACCGATACAGTAACCTTGCTTGGTAGGTCTTTCTGCCAGAAGTGCAGGTCAGAACCCCATTAGTCCCAATGTTAGCCTCCCAAAACTCATGGGAAAATCCAGCCCAAAGTTTTCAGTGCCCATGGCAGGAAACCTATTGTTTTGTTTAAAGGTTATTGTGGAGCTAAGTGATATCTGAGTGCCAGCTTCCCCAGGCTTACAGAAATGCTCTTAAAGGTTCAATGATCTGATTGAATCAGGCAAAGTAAATGAATGTATTCCCTTTCTCTCTTGGACATCCTGGACAGCAGCACACTCTTCAATTACACATTGTTAAGGAGGGGTGAAAGGGGACATTAATTCGGCCTTTTATGGCATGGCTTCCATACTTTCCTCAGTGGTCACTGCATCTCAGTTCCGTTGCTATAATAAAATAGAATACTTACTTGTGTTGTATTCTGTATTCATGTAGATTGAAATCACACAATGAGGGTACATGTTGCTGGTGCTGACTTATTTGATCAGATGATGATTATTTAAATATTTGAGTGGACATAGTGTTCTGACCTATTATTGTGTTCTAGAATGGGTACTTGCTTAAAGCTTTGTTCCTTAATGTTTCACATATAACCCTAACCCTAACCCTAACCCTAGACTTAACCATAAAGGAAGACTGCAGTTTCTTCACCAATAGAAACCCAAAAAGTATTGTAATGAGGTGAAAGATGTGGACATAATTACTAATGAATATTTCGCATCTGTTTTCACAGGAGATAATGCAGGTATTGTGTTTGAGGAAGTGTGAAATAGTAGATGGAGTAAACATAATAAGGAAGAGTAATGTGTTTAACATCCTTTAACATTTTAGTAAATTATTGGGCCAGAATGAAACTTATTCCAGGCTGTTAAGGGAAGCATTAGCAGAAATTGTGACCGTCATTTTTCAATCCTTTCTGGCTTTGAACATCATGCTGGAAGACTGTTTACATTGTTCTCAAAAAAAGGGATTGCCTTAATAATTTCATGCTAGTGAACTGAACCTCTAAGTATGTTTCTTGAAAAAAAATTGAGAAACAATTTCAATTGTTGTCTAGTCTTTTGCACCATTCAATGTGATCATAGCTGATCTGACAATCCTCAAATCCACTTTCCTGCCTTTTCAACAAGGATTGCAGATGGAGCTTAATTCAGATAAAGGCGATGTGTTACATTGTGGTAAGACAAACCAGAGTAGGACCTACACAGTTAATGGTAGTGTTATTGAACAGAGAGACCTAGACTGCATGTACGTAGTTCCTTGAAAGTGGCATCACAGGTAGTAGCACAATGAAGAAGACGTTTGGCATGCTTGCCTTCATTCTGTAAGAGCATTGAGAACAGGAGTTGGGACGTCATGTTAGAGCTGTACAAGACATTGGTAAAGTCACATTTGGAGTACTGTGTGCAATCTGGTCATCCTGCTAAAGGAAGGATGTTATTTGAACTGGAAGGATGCAAAATAGAATTACAAGTATGTTACTGAGACTAGAAAGTTTGAGTTATAAGGAGAGGCTGGGATTTTTTTCACTGGAGCATAGGAGGTTGCGGGGTGACCTCACAGAGGTTTATAAAATTATGAAGGGCATAGATAAGATAAAAAGTCAATGCCTTCTCCTCGGGTGGGGAAGTCTGAAACTAGAGGTTATCGATTGGGAGGGGAAAGATTTAAAAGGGACCTGAGGGGCAACGTTTTTGCACAGAGGGTGTTATCTAATATGGAATGGTAGAGACTGGTACAATTTCAACATTTAAAAGACATTTGGTCAAGTATGTGGAAAGGTTTGGATGGATATGGGCCAAACACAGGCAAATGGGACTTGTCCAGTTCAGGAAACCTGGATGGCATGGACATGTTGGGCCGAAGGGTCTGTTTTTGTGCTGTATGACTCCACGGCTCCATGAACCTCTGATTTCCTTACTGATTACAAATGTATCCTCCCCAGCCTTGAATATACTGACTAATTAAGAACAGTCAGCATGGATTTGTTCAGTGAATGTCATAAACGACAAACTATATTGAATTTATTCAGAAAATAGCATAGAGGATAATGTGTTTTAAGCATATACATGGATTTTAGAAAGTCTTTTAATAAGGTCTCACATAATACTCTGATTAGAGATTTTAAAATCTCATCAAATTAAGAATTTTGGAGATGATACAAACATTGGACATGTGATTAAGTATAAGGAAGAAGGCTGCAGGAGGATGCCAGTGGACTAATGACGTGGACAGAAAAGTGGTGTATGGAATTCAAATAGTGGAAGGTGGGATTTTAAGCAGTGCAAGGAATAGAGGGACCTTGGAGTACATTTCCACAGATGGGCAGGAAGATAAGGTGATCAAGAAGGTATAAAGGATACTTCTATTTGTTGCTCAAAGCCTAGAGTCTAACAGTAGGGAAATTATGCCAAAATTCCATTAAACACTAGTAGACTGTATCTAGAGAAGTGTGTACCATTTGGGTCACTACTTTACTGCAATGATTTGATCATTACCAGAGCAGATACAAAAGAGATTTATGACAAATGTTGCCAGGAATGGAGACTTTTAGCAGTAAGAGAAAATCGGATAGTCTGGGATTAAGGGCATAGATGTCAGAGCAGAAGTGGGTCATTCAGCACATTGGGAAAAGAGATCAAAACAACAGCACTTTTAAAAAGGAGAAAGAGAGAGGGAGCAGAAACCAGAAGGGAGGTGAAATAAACAGAGAAGTAAACTTGCACAGCTGTCTGCCTCTGCTGTTTAATAACAAGTATCTCTAGACATTGGAGTGCCTTCTAAGAAAAAAAACCGAACAGTGAAATTCATAGCTGACCTTGGAGAAATCTGTGTGGAGGAGCTCATAGCAGGGGAGCAGCTAAGTGGCTTATTTTTTAAAAGTGTAACCTTAATTCTTTTTGTAACTCTAAAATAGTGAGAAGAGTAGGGATTTTTTTTGATTATACGTTTGATTGAGATCTGTCTCTTGATCAAACTTTTTTTAAAAAAGACACTAAGTTATCCTGAACATATATTTTGAGACCAGTAAGACTGTACTATTTTCTGGGTCTGTAGATTGTTAAGATGCAAAGATGGCATTTAGTAGAATGAGATACTTTTCCTGCCGAATGTGGGAGATTAGGGAGAATTTCAAATGTTCCCGATGATTACCTCTGCAGGAAATGTGTTTGGTTGCAAATCCTATGGGATCACATGGATCAGTTGGAGCAACAGTTAGAGGCAATGAGGAATTTACAGGAGCCAGGGGGTGTGATGGATGATGTTGGAAGGGAGAAAGACCGCAGATACAGTCAGGTAGATGGGGTACCCGTAGGAAAGGTAGGAGGAGTAGACAGGTAGTGCATCTCAAGCAATATGCTATTTTGGAAAATGTAGGGTTTGATGGACTCTCAGGGAAATGTAGCGCACACCGCCAGGTTTCTGGTAACATGACCGGTTCCACTGTAATGAGGGGTAGGTCAAGTTCCAAGCGATCAATTATGACAGGGGACTCTCTAGTCAGAGGCACAGACAGACATTTCTGTGGCCAACAGTGAGACATCAGAATGGTGTGTTGCTTCCCTGGTGCCAGGATAAAGCATATCTCGAAGAAGGTGCAGAATATTCTCAAATGGGAGAGGGACCAGCAGGAGATCATTGTACACATTAGAAATAACGACATATGACGAGAAAATGACAAGGTTTTGAGTAGAGAAATGGGAAATTAGGCAGGAATTTAAAAAGTAGGTCCTCGAACGTAGTAACATCTGGATTATTCCCGATGCCATAAATGAGTGAGGGTAGGAATAAGAGGATAGAGCAGGTGAATGCATGACTGAGGAGCTGGTGCAGGGGAAAAGAATTCACATTTTTGGATCATTGGAATCTCTTCTGGGATAAAAGTGACCTGTCTAGGAAGGACAGATTGCACCTGAATTGAAAGGGAACTGGTGTACTGGCAGGGAGATTTTGCTCGAGCTACTGGGAGGATTTAAACAAGTAAGGGGTGTGTGGAACCCAGGGAGATAATGAGAAAGAAGATCAGTCTGAGACTGGTGCAGTTGGGAAAAGGAGTGAGTCAAACAGTCAAGACAGGCAGGAACAAAGCAGAGAACAACATATGACTGATAAATTAAACTGCATTTATTTAAATGAGAGAGGCCTGACAGGTAAGGCAGATGGACTCAGTGCATGGCTGGGAACATGGGACTTGAATATCAGTGATTACAGAAAAGTGGCTCAGGGATGAACAGGACTGGCAGCTTAATATTCCAGGGTAAAGGAAGGATAGAAAGGGGGGCAAGAGAGGAAGGGAAGTGGCGTTTTTGATTAGGGATAACATTACGATGTACCTAGGGAGGATACTCCTGGGAATACAGCCACAGAAGTTATTTGGGTGTGTTATGAAGGAGGGGAAGGTTGAACCCCTCTGATAATTAACTCAAAACACCAGCCCAAATCTGTTACGGAGAGAATAGAGGTTCCTTTCTAATACTTAAACCCAAAACATCCAGAGAAGCTCGCCTTGCCCCTCATAATCTGTTAAAAGAGTAGTTAAATGAAAGGCATTCCTGATACTTACTTTATAAGCAACAAGTAAAAATTTATTTATTTCACCCTTACAGTCAACACATTAACAGAACGACTAACAAACCGTACAGTCCTTTTTAACTCCTAATTATTCCCTAACTGAACTAAATTCTACTGGTATGCTATTGCAATACACATAAGTCCCACTTAAATAAATAAGAAAACAATAAATTAAAACTTAGTCTCTCAAAGTTCACACAGAATGTGTCTTCTGGAATGCTTTGCCTTCTCCACTGTCTCTCCAATCATAAACACCTTTCTTCTGCTACTCTCAAGTCATAAATGCCTGTCTTCCACTGATCATGCTGTCAGGGATGTTTTCTCTATTATTCCTTCTGGCTATTCATTAGCTGGAAGTGCAATGATACCGTTGAGGGTGCTTTTTTTTTTCAGAGAGCTTGATGATTTTGTGTGAGAGGTAGGTTTATTTCTCAGATGATGTATTTGCTTTCGCTTCACATGGTGGTTGGCTGTCACCCTGATTTTCAAAAAACCCCTTCTTATACACCCCAAATGACAGATCAGTTTCTTATGATTGGTTTCAAGTTGTCAAAACCATCAGTTTCAAATTCAATTGGCTTTCAATTGCTGAGTGCTTGGTTTAAATTAATTGGCTGAGTCTAGCTTGTTGCCAAAACATTAAAACAAGACTGCTGTTTTGTTGCCAACTGTAAGGCCTTTTGATACATTTGTTTCAATTTGGGGCTGTTTGTACAGTACTTGCAAACTTCCTAGCATGGACAAAGCACAATCTTTTAAAGGGACCATGCACTGCTTTCTGCCACTATCATTTTAACAAACAAATTCTATCTTCTTGCCTTCCAATTCATGAGTATTCTAAATAACTTCATAACAGCTGGAACTGAGAAATAAGAAAGGGATGATCACCTTATTGGGATTGTACTATAGATCCCCCTAATTGTCAATGGGAAATTGAGAAGCAAATTTGTAGGGAGATCTCAGTTATCTGTAAGAATAAAGTGGTAATGATAGGAGATTTTAACTTTCCAAACATAGACTGGGATTGCCATAGTGTTAAGGGCTTGGAAGGAGAGGAATTTGTTAAGTGTGTACAAGAAAAATGTCTAATTCAGTACGTAGATGTACCTACTAGAGAAGGAACAAAACTTGACCTACTCTTGGGAAATAAGAGAAGGCAGGTGACTGAGGTGTCAGTAGGGGAGCACTTCGGGGCCAGTGATCATAAATCTATTTGTTTCAAAATAGTGATGGAGAAGGAAAGACCAGATCTAAAAGTTAAAGTTCTAACTTGGAAGAAGGCCAATTTTGATGGCAGGAACTTTCAAAATTTGATTGGAGTTGGATATACGCAGGTAAAGGGATGGCTGGGAAGTGGGAAGCCTTCAAAAATGAGATAATGAGAAACCGGAGACAGTATATTTCCGTCAGAGTGAAGGGCAAGGCTGGCAGGTGTAGAGAATGCTGGATGATGAGAGAAATTGACGTTTTGGTCAAGAAAAAGGAGGAAGCATATATCAGTTATTGACAGCAGGGATCAGGTGAATCCCTAGAGGAGTATAAAGGCAGTAGATGTATACTTAAGAGGGAAATCAAGACGGCAAAAAGGGGACATAAGATAACCTTGACGAACAGGATTAAGGAGAATTCAAAGGGATCTTGCAAATACATTAAGGACAAAAGGGTAACTAGGGAGAGAATAGGGCCCTTTAAAGATCAGCAAGGCCACCTACGTGTGGAAACTACTGGATATGGGCGAAATACTAAATGAGTATTTTGCATCAGTGTTTACCAGGGAGAAGAATATGGAAGCGAGGGAATTTGGGGAAATAAATAATGACATCTTGAAAAATGCACATATTAGGGAGGAGGATGTGATCCAGTGTCCCCTAGAACTTTATGGAAAGCTAGGGAAGTGATTGCTGGGCCACTTGCTGATATATTTGTATCATCGATAGGTGCCGGTGAGGTGCCAGAAGACTAGAGGTTGGCTAACATGGTGGGGTTATTTAAGAAAGGTGATAGAGAAAATCCAGGGAACTACAGACCAGCGAGCCTGACATCAGTGGTGGCCAAGTTATTGAAGCGGATTCTGAGGGACAGGATTTACATGTATATCAAAAGGCAAGGACCAATTAGGGATAGTCAACATGGCTCTGTGTGTGGAAAATCGTACCTCACAAACTTAGTTGAGATTTATTTTATTCATTTGTGGCACATGGGCGTCGCTGGCTGGCCAGCATTTATTGCCCATCCCTAGTTGCCCTCGAGAAGGTGGTTCTGAGCTGCCTTCTTGAACTGCTATAGTCCACATGCTGTGGCTTGACCCACAATGCCATTAGGGAGGGAATTCTAGGATTTTGACCCAGCGACACTGAAGGAACGGCGATATATTTTCAAGTCAGGATGGTGAGTGGCTTGGAGGGGAACGTGGAGGTGGTGGTGTTTCCATACACCTGCTGCCCTTGTCCTTCTAGATGGAAGTGGTTGTGGGTGAATTTCTGCAGTGCATCTTGTAGATAGTACACAGCTGCTACTGAGAGTTGGTGGTGGAAGGAGTGGATGCATGTGGATGTAGTGCCAATCAAGCGGATTGACACCTAGATGGTGTCAAGCTTCTTGAATATTGTTGGAGCTGCACTCATCCAGGCAAGTGGGGAGTATTCCAGCACACTCCTGTCTTATGCCTTGTAGATGGTGGACAGGCTTTGAGGAGTCAGGAGGTGAGTTATTCCCCACAGTATTCCTAGTTTCTGGACTGCTCACGTAGTCACTGTGTTATGTGGTGAGTTCAGTTGAGTTTCTGGTCAATGATAATCCCTATGATGTTGATAGTGGGAAATTCAGTGATGGTAACACCATTGAATGTCAAGGGGTGGTGGTTAGATTGTCTCTTATTTCTGATGGTCATAGCCTGGCATTTGTGTGGCATGAATGTTACTTGCCATTTGCCCACCCAAGCATGTGAACATGGACTGCTTCAGTATCTGAGGAGTCATGAATAGTGCTGAACATTGTGCAATCATCGGTGAACACACCCACTTCTGATTTTATGATGGAGGGAAGGTCATTGATGAAGCAGCTGAAGATGGTTAGGCCGAGGACACTACCCTGAGGATCTCCTGCAGAGATGTCCTGGAGCTGAGTCGATTGACCGCCAACAACCACAACCATCTTCCTATGTGTCAGGTATGACTCCAACCATTGGAGTGTTTGCCCCTGATACCCATTGATTCCAGTTTTGCTACAGGTCTTTGATGCTACATCCAGTCGAATGCAGCCTTGATATCAAGGGCTGTCACTCTCACCTCACCTCTGGAATTCAGCTCTTTTGTCCATGTTTGAACTAAGGCTGGAATGAAGTCAGGAGCTGAGTGGCTCTGGTGGAACCCAAACTGGGTGTCACTGAGGAGGGTATTTTTGAGCAGGTGCTGCTTGATAGCACTGTTGATGATACCTTCCATCACTTTACTGATGGTCGAGGGTAGACTGATGGGGCGGTAATTGGACTGGATTGGATTTGTCCTGCTTTTTATGTACGGGACATACCTGGGCAATTCTCTACATTATCAGGTAGATACCAATGTTGTAACTGTACTGGAACAGCTTCGCTAGAGGAGCAGCAGGTTCTGGAGCACAAGTCTCCAATGCTATTACCGGCACGTTGTCAGGTCCCGTAGCCTTTCCAGTAACCAGTGTCTGCAACCGTTTCTTGATCTCACTTGGAATGAATCAAATTGGCTGAGAACTGGTATCTGTCATGCTGGGGACCACTGAAGGAAACCAAGATGTATCATCCACTCGGCACTTCTGGCTGAAGACTACTGCGAATGCTTCAGCCTTATCTTTTGCACTGATGTGCTGGGCTCTTCCATCACTACGGATGGGGTTATTTGTGGAGCCTCTCTTTCAGTGAGTTGTTTAATTATCCACCACCGTTCACAACTGGATATGGCAGACTGCAGAGCTTAGGTCTGATCCTTTGGTTGTGGGATCGTTTAACTCTGTCTATCACTTATTGATTATGCTGTTTGGCATGCAGGTAGTCCTATTTGGGGGCTTCACCAGGTTGACACTTCATCTTCAAGTATGCCTAGTGCTGCTTCTGGCATGCCCTCCTGCACTCTCTATTGAACCAAGGTTGATCCCCTGGCTTGATGGTAATTGTTGAATGGGGGAATACGCCAAGCCATGATTTTACCGATTGTACTGGAGTACAATTCTGCTGCTGTTGATGGCCCACAGCAGCTCATGGATGCCCAGGCTTAAGTGGCTAGATCTGTGTGAAGTCTGTCCTATTTAGCATGGTGACAGTGCCACACAACACGATGGAAGTTATTCTCAATGTGAAGGTGGGACTTAGTCACCACAAGGACTGTGCGGTGGTCACTCTTACTGATACTACCATGGACAAATGCAACTACAGCTGGCAGATTGGTAAAGATGAGGTCAAATATGTTTTTCCCTTGTTGGTTCCATCACCACCTGCCACAGACCCGTCTAGCAGCCATGTCCAGTTTTTTGGAGAAGTAACAAAGAGGATTGATGAAGCCAGAGCAGTGGACGTGATCTATATGAACTTCAGTAAGGCGTCCAAAAAGGTTTTGCATGATAGACTGGTTAGCAAATTTGGATCACGTAGAATACAGGGAGAACTAGTCATTTGGATATAGAACTGGCTCAAAGGTAGGAGACAGAGAGTGGTGGTGGAGGGTTGGCTTTTCAGATTGGAGACCTGTGACCAGTGGTATGCCACAAGGACTGGTGCTGGGTCCACTGCTTTTTGTCATTTATATAAATGATTTAGATGTGAACATTGGAGGTATGGTTAGTAAGTTTGCAGATGACACTAAAATTGGTGGTGTAGTGGGCAGCTACAGAGGTTACCTCAGAGTCCAATGGATCTTGGTCAGATGGGCCAATGGGCTGAGAGGTGGCAAATGGAGTTTAATTTTAGAGGTGCTGCATTTTGGAAAGGCAAATGATGGCAGGACTTATACACTTAATGGTAAGGTCCTGGGGAGTATTGCTGAACAAAGAGAGCTTGGAGTGCACGTTCATGGTTCCTTAAAAGTAGAGTTGGAGGTAGACAGCATAGTGAAGAAGGCTTTTGGTATACTTGTTTTTATTGGTCAGTGCATTGAGTCTAGGAGTTGGGAGATCATGTTGCAGCAGTATATCATATTCGTTGGGCCACTATTGGAATACTGCATGCAAATCTGGTCTACCTGCTGTAGGAAGGACGTTGTGAAACTTGAAGGGGTGCAGAAAAGATTTATGAGGATGTTGCCAGGGTTAGCAGGTTTTTTCTATAGGGCGAGGCCAAATAGGCTGGGGCAGTTTTCCCTAAAGCATCAGAGGCTGAGGGTGACTTTATAGAGATTTATAAAATCATGAGGGGCATGAATAAGGTAAATAGACAAAGTTTTTTTCCCCAGGATGGGGAGTCCAAAATTAGAGAACATAGATGTAACGTGAAAGAGGAATGTTTTAAAAGGGACATAAGGGGCAACTTTCATGCAGAGGGTGGTACATGTAGTAAATGAGCTGCCAGAGGAGGTGATGGAGGCTGATACGATTACAACATTTAAAAGGCATCTGGATGGGTATATGAATAGGTAGGGTTTAGAGGGACATGGGCCAAATGCTGACAAATGGGAGTAGATTAATTTAGGATATCTGGTCAGCATGAAGGGTTGGACCGATGGGTCTCTTTCCATGCTGTACAGCTCTATGACTCTCTGAGTTTGCTCCACCACTAAATGTGGTCATAGCTGATGTGACAATCCTCAACTGCACATTTCTGCCCTTTCCTCATAAACCCCTGATTTCCTTATTGATTAGAAATCTGTCTACTTCAGCCTTGAATATACTTAACGACCCAGCCTCAACTACTGTCCATAGTGAAGAGTTTCACAGATTCCCTCCTCCTTCTGCAAAGAAATTCCTTTTCTGTTTCAAATGGGCAACTCTGTATTCTGCGATTATACCATCTAATCCTAGACTCACCCATAAAGGGAAATAACCTTTCCACATCTACCCTGTAAAGTTCCCTAAGACCTTTGTTGTGTTTCATTAAGGCCACCTCTCATTCTTTTCAACTCCAATGAGTACAGGCCCAACCTACCCAACTTATCGTCATAAGTCAGAGCCTCAATATCCTATTTCAAAATAATGAACCTTTTCTGGACTGCCTCCAGTATCACCTCTGATAAGGTGTCCAAAATTGATCACAGTTGTCTAACTAATGCCTTGTATACTGTGGCTCATTGGTTAGCACTGCTGCCTCACAGTGCCAGGGACCCAATTTCAATTCCAGCCTCGAGTGACTGTCTGTATGGAGTTTGCAAATTCTCCCCGTGTCTGTGTGGGCTTCCTCTGGGTGCTCCAGTTTCCTCCCAAAGTCCAAAGATGTGCAGGTGAGATGGTTTGGCTATGTTAAATTGTCCATAGTGTCTAGGGTGGGACATGCAGGGACGGGGTAGGGGTTGGGGGGGGGGGGGGTGTTGCTTTTCGGAGGGTTGGTGTGGACTCGATGGGCTGAATGGCCTGTTTCCACACTGTAGGGATTCTATGATTATATGAATTACATATTGATCTGCATTACAAAAATATCCAATGTCAAGCGGCATAAAGTTATAAAGTCAAATTGTGATGAATCTAAATCAGATCATTTGAAATCTCAGTTGTGTCGAAGGTATTAGTCCTTCCCTCTGGCAGAACAGGAAATCCAATGGAAGGATACCCATGACCCAAACTGAATTCTGGATTGGTAACGCCAGATTAACTGAACTCACACAACTTAGTCATGTGACCCATGTTAATCAGTTGGAGCAGAGTTGGGCTACGCTACAGTACAAGATCACAAGCAAACTGTAATTTGGCATCAAGATCTCTCTGGAGCCCTGTTAAACCTGTGAAAAAGTTAAAACTGCTATCAGTTTGTGACAGGGTGAAATTAAACAGTAAGTGGAAAACTCTTGGTGCAAAATGAAAAGTGGACATCACTAAGGAATGAGAAATTTCATCATGGAGTTTGTCAACCGTTCTGAAGAACAGATGAAAATCTTGGAACTGTCCCTGTGGGTAACACTTGTTAATTAATATTTTAATTAGTGACATCGGTGATTGGGTGGCAGTTTAAAATAAAGACCTGCATTCCGTCTGTCCCTGATGGGGACAGAGTGTATTAATTGGTATTTGTTTAATTAGTTTAATTGGGTGAAGAAAAGAGCTGTGTACCTCCCCAGTAATGTACAGCTTCTGGACAGGGAAAGGATCCATAAGAGAAAGTTGTAAACTAGTGTTTGTGTTAAACTACAGATTAACCATAACATCCTTGCAAATTTCAAAAACATTTGCTGCTGAAATCACCATGGATATCGGTCTGTTAAACAACTCATTCTTTCTGACTGGACTTTCTGCTCCAGCAGATGACATGCTTCAGTGACGATGATCTAGGACGTCATTAGTCTACACCTACAGTGTGATTCCAAGAGCTCTAGAAAATGAAAGGGAGTTTAGTATATGTGGAGTCTTGTCATTCTCCTCTACCTCCTTGGGGCCTCTTCACCTGTTACTGCTTTCTCTGGCGGCTGCGCAGTTTACATTATAATTGCTGTCTCCTTTGATGCCATCTTCACCAATGCAGCAAGACCATAAGGATTCCACCAACTACGATGTCCATGTCAGATGCATGAGCCAATAATCTGTCAATATCAGATGTAGAACAGCATTTCAATAATAGTACTCCTGAGCCCTCACATCAATTGCAATGAAGAATCATGTTCTGCACTGCCTCTAAGGAGGCTTCGTATGGAGGCCAATGCCCATGCTAAGGAACTCTGAGGTATGTAGTCTTATCCAGCTGCCGTCTATGTTACAGAACCAAAGTGCTAATGTTACATTGGAAGTGGGCATTAAAATTCTGCCATTAATCCATAGATAGAATCCCTACAGTGTGGAAACAGGCCCTTCGGCCCAACAAGTCCACACTGACCCTTGGAGCATCCCACCCAGACCCATCCCCCCATAACCTACACACCCCTGAACACTACGGGCAATTTAGCATGGCCAATCCACCTTGCCTGCACATCTTTGGACTGTGGGAGGAAACCGGAGCACCCGGAGGAAACCCATGCAGACACGGGGAGAATGTGCAAAGTCCACACAGACAGTCGCCCGAGGCCGGAATCAAGCCCAGGTTCCTGGCACTGTGAGGCTGCAGTGCTAACCACTGAGACACCGTGCCACCCCCAATCATACCACTTCTTCCCAAAGAAAACCTCCCTTGAACTTCAGAGTACCTGTGCTTGCATACTTACAGCTTGAAAACATGGTCTTCCATTATCAGGTATGAAATGTGATCCTAAAATTGGAAATTTTATGTGAAACTTAGCATTGATCAGTGCTGAGTCCACTGTTTTTTGTCATTTATGTAAAGGATTGGGATTTGAATACAGGAGGTATGGTTAGTAAGTTTACAGATGACACCAAAATTGGTGGTGTAGTGGACAGTGAAGACAGCTACCTCAGAGTACAACAAGACCTTGAGCAGATGGTATGATGGGCTGAGGAGTGGCAAATGGTGTTTAATCTAGATAAATCTGAGGTACTACATTTTGGTGTGCAAATCAGGTCAGGACTTACGCATTTAATGGTAAGGTCCTGGACAGTGTTGCTGAACAAAGAGACTTTGGAGTGCAGGTTCATAGTTCCTTGAAAGTGAAGTTGCAGGTAGACTGGATAGTGAAGAAAGGATTTGATATGCTTGCCTTTATTGGTAAGTGCATTGAGTATATGATTTGCAAGGTCATGTTGCAACTGTACAGGACATTGGTCAGGCCACATCTGGAATTCTGCGTTCAATTCTGGTCTGCCTGCTATAGGAAAGATGTTATTAAATTGAAAGAGTTCAGAGAAGATTTATAAGGATGATGCCAGGGTTGGAGGGTTTGAGCTATTGGGAGAGGCTGAATGGGCTGGGGCTATTTTCCCTAGAGTGTCAGAGGCTGAGGGGGCTGAGGGTTATAGAATTTTATAAAATCATGACAGGCATGAATAGTCAAGTTCTTTTCCCCAGAGAAGGGGGTCAAAAAGTAGAGGGCATAGATTTAAGGTGAGAGGGGCAAGATTTAAAAGGGATCTAAGGGGCAACATTTTCACACAGACGGTGGTGCATGTATGGAATGAAATGCAAGAGGAAGTAGTGGAGGCTGGTACAATTACAATATTTAAATGGCATCTGGACAGGTATATGAATAGAAGGGGTTTAGAGAGACATGGGCCAAATGCTGGCAAATAAGGCCAGATTAATTTAGGTTATCTGGTCAGTGTGGACGAGTTGGAATAAAGGGTCTGTTTCCGTGCTGCACAACTCTATGACTCTATTAGAACGGAATTGCTTATCTATCATGGCAAACAGGCAGTTAGTGTAATGGTCATGATTGCTTGAGGCCATGTTTTTAGTGTTCATTCTTGCAAAAAGAATGAACTGTGAATGAATTGCAATTTGATGCTATTACTGAATCAATGGATGCATGATCAATGCAATTGTTTCCAGTAGGGCATCATATTCAAGCATATTCACTCTGCCCCTGAAGAGAAAAATGTAACTCACTCTCATCATTGCACAACTGAATTTTGATTGAAGATGGCAAGGTTTGGGAGTGACTTGCAGGCTCTGTTTGAGACATGGAATGATTTCCCCATTCTTTGTGTTCACTTTTGTCTTGGTGTTCATGGTTATTTTTCCAACTCTCACCGTTTCCATTTAACCCCTTTACATGATTGGCTGTTTCTGTGCTGTATATGAAGGGGGCGAGGTTATCAATTACAATAGGTTAGCAACTTGTCTAATGAAAAGGCTGCAGCTGGTATTAGAGTCAGAACTGTCAAGTACTGGATTCAGTAGCAATGAGGGAAAATACCTTCAACAGAAAAGGCAGAATCCTGGGCATCAAGAGGGCATGAGACTGGATAGCACAGAGGCCATAACGTCAACACAAGAGCTACATCTGCAACTGGTGCTATCTTGAGATGAACGTGACCAAATGTTGCAAGACATTGTGGGGAAATTTTATGCTCCCTTGAGTGCCGTGATAAATGGTGCAAAAGTTGGCAAAATATATCAAAAATTGAAATCAAATTTGCAACATCAAGAACGAAATCTCCAACTTTCCCCTTAGGGTTTAAATAGCAAGGTCTGAATCTCTCTAATGAGCAGCGACTACCTTACTTCCATCATTTGCATCTCATTAATAAACATGCCCCATTTCTATGCAGCTCCCATTCTCCTCTCCTTCCCCAAGAAACTAGATAGTACCAATATCAGACATGAAAGTCAGAACACTTACATGGTGACAGGAGCTCATCACTTGCTTTGCTGGTTCTTCAGGCAACTTCACCAAAGTCTCTGCATGTTCCATGAACACTGCCTTCTTCTACCCTTCATCCACAGAAGTGGGCAACACATCAGTCTCACCACATCATCATGGCTGCTTTCAGACCAACTTACACACCACTTCAGCCCTTCACTTTGGAGCTCAGGGACACATAACTTAGTTGCTTGACATGCAGAGACACATACATTTCATGCAATTACACAGCATGCATGTTGTCCTCTTAACTTACTTTCTTAGTGAAGTTGTTGACTTGGTCTCCAAGCTGGCTTGTTTTCATTCAGACGTTTTGTCACCGTGCTAGGTGACATCAGCAGTGGAGCCTCCGATGAAGCCATATTATTCTACTCTGCGTGGAATTTAAATGGACGGTCCTTTATGGTGAGTACTGTCATTTCCGGTTTTGATCTGTATGGGTTTGTATATGGGGCCCAATTCCATATGTTTGTTGATTGAAGTATGGGTGGACAACCATACCTCTAGGAGTTCCCGTGCATGTCTATGTTTGGCTTGGGCTATTATGGTTATTTTGTCCCAGTTAAATTGATGGCCTTCATTGTCTGAATATACAGATATTAAGGAGTGTTCATCATTCTGCTAGCTGATGCTCGTGTATTCTGAAGGCTAGTTTCCTTCCTGTCTGTCTGATGTAATGTTTGTGGCAGTCATTGCATGGTATTTTATAAATCGCATTCATTCTGCATGTTGTGGGAATGGGGTTTTTAATCCTTGTACGTGTTTGTCATAGAGTGGCTGTGGGCTTGTGGGCTACCATGATTCCTAGTGGTCTTAGGAGTCTTGCTGTCAGTTCCAAAATGTTACTAGTATAGGGAAGTGTGGTAAGTGTGTTAGGTTGTACTGTGTCCTCCTGTTGTTGTCTGTTATGTAGGCATCTGTGGATGAAGTTGCAGGGATATCCATTTAAAGTGAGGATCTTGTATAAAAGTGTGCTTCTTCTTCCTGGCGTAATCCTGGAGTGTTGCAGTGTTCCTGATCCATTTAAATGGTGTCCTAATGCAGCTTTGTTTGTGGATGTTGGGGTGGTTGCTGTGGAAGTTGAGGAGTTGATCTGTATGGGTTGCTTTTCTGTGTACTGGAACTCCCCGTTTGTCAGTTGTTCTACAATGACATCCAGAAATGGAAGTTGATTGTTGGTTTCTTCTTCCCTTGTGAATTCGCTGTTGATGAGGTGATGGGTCTCTTCTAATTTGTTGCATTTAATAACGACAAATGTATCGTCTACGTACTGGATCCACAGTTTAGGTCGAATGTGGGGACGGGTGGTGTGTTCTAGTCTTTGCATGACTGCTTCTGCAATGAGCCCTGAGATGGGTGATCCCATTGGTGTACCATTGTTCCGTTTGTATATTTGGCCATTAAAGACAAAGTGTGTGGAGAGGCAGAGGTCATTTAAGTATGTTGTCCTTGCTGGTGGAGATGCTGGTCTGTGTTGCTGTTTCCTCCAGTATTGCGGCCACTGTTTCTTTGGCTAGTGGAATGTCATTTGATACGAAGAAAGCTGTGACGTCAAAGGATACCATAATCTTGTCATCGCTGATTTTTATGTTCTTGAGGGTATCAAGGAAATCTTGGGTTGAGCAGATAGAATGAGGTGATCCATCTACTAGGTGTTTCAATCTCTGTTTGTAGATCCTTGGCCAGTTTGTGTGAAGGTGTGCCTGGTAGGGAGAAAATGGGTCTGAGAGGGATATCTGGTTTATGTACTTCAGACAATCCATAGAAGCGGGGGGAGTTCATGCCTTCTGGTTTCATTTTCACGAAGTCTGTCTTGGTTATCCGTCCTGCATTCATTAGTCGCTTCTGCATCTAGGTGATCCTATTACCTCGCTGCGGTGTTGGGTCTGTCACCACCTGTTGGTAAGTGGTTGTATCTGCACACAATGTCAACTCTTTGTTAATGTAGTCTGACTCGTTCATAATGACTACCATGCACCCTTTGTCTGCTGGTAGGATTATGATGTTCTTGTCTTTCCTGAGTTTATCTAGTGCTTTTCTCTCTGCTGTGTTCATGTTGTCCCCTTTGTTCCTTCTGTGTAGTGTGGGAATTATAGTTTGTCAGATGGTTTGTTGTGTTTTGTCCGTGAGTTTTTTGTCTTCTAATGTATTCTCCAGCGCAGCCATGACATCTGTTCTGTTCGCATCTTTGTGGTTGTAGTTCAGTCCGAGTAATAGGACATCTTTCTCAGTTTCTGTGAGTTGTCTCTTTGGTAGGTTTCTTATCCATGTGTCTGGTTCTCATTTTTGTGGTGGATCAGTTTGGTGAGTTTCTCCTGTAGTTCATGTCTCTTCTTAGTTTTGGTTTTGTGTTGATTGATGGTGATGGCCTGTTCCAGGGTTGTAGTCCGTTGCTGGTCTGTAGAGTTTAGATACTGTGATTTTTGGCAGGCAAGTTCTCGCCAAAAAAAATCAACAAACACACAAAATTGGACCCCATAGACAAACCCTTAGAGATCAAAACCAGAAATGACGTACTCACCATAACGGACTGGACAGTATAAATTCCAAGCAGAGTACAATACCATCACTTCATTGGAGGCTCCACTGATGATGTCACCTAGCATGGTGATGAAACGTCTGAAGAAAAACAAGCCAGCTCGGCGAGCAAGTCAACAACGTCACCCACAACCCGAGCTATAGATCTTTGCCATTACTTTCTTAGTGCTCATTCACTTTATGCTTACGTGGAGTTTGTGTTGGTTTAAGGTGCATTGGTTCTTCACTGCTAACTACAGGTTGTCAGTTTCTTTGGCTTGTATTGCTTTTCAATGCACAGTCTCACTTGTCTAACTAACAGGTTGTTAGCCTCTGGCTTGCATTGCCTTTTAGCACAAAGGGTGAGGAAAGCAGTTTGTCACAGTTCAAAGCACTGAACAGTCACAGAGGTGGACATGTGGCTGTACAAGCTCCATGCTCTGTCAATGACACACTTACAGCATGTACCAGCCCATTACAAGGCAAGTACCTTGCATGTGCTTCAACCAAATGGCTATCTCTGAAAGTCAAAGGGGGTCAACTCTTTGTTGAAGGGATGAAGAGAGACTATGATCGCTCAGGGGTTACTGCCACAGTCCATCAAGGGGCTTGTCTGATTCCAGTCCAGGAGTTTGGCCACTGTCAGTAAGGCACTCGAGGACAAGGGTTCAAGGGTTTGTGTCCTTGCAGTCTGGGGATTGCAACACTGTCAGTTCTGCAGTTTAGGTGCAATCAGTCTAGGGATTATGGATATGTGAGGCAGGGCGCTGTGGAGACGTGAATTCAGGGACTGGACTGAGGAAAATTGTGTCTCACAAATTTGATTGAGTTTTTAAAGGAAGTTACCAAAAAGGTTGATGATGGCAAAGCTGTGGACATTGTTTATTTGGATTTTACTAAAGCCTTTGAAAAGGTTCTACATGGTAGACTAATTCGTAAAGTTAGGTCACATGGGATTCAGGGTGAGCTTGCTAATTGGATACATAGTTGGCCTAACGGCAGGAGACGGAAAATAATGGTGGAGGGTTCCTTTTCAGATTGAAGCCCTGTGATGAGCAGTGTTCAACAGGAATCAGTTCTGGCTCATCTTTTGATTGTCATTTATATAAATGATTTGGATGAGAATATAGAAGGCATGGTTAGTAACTTTGCAGATGACACCAAAATTGGTGGCATTGTAGATAGTGAAGAAGGTTTTCTAAGATTACAAAGGGATCTTGGTCAAATGGGTCAATGGACTGAAAAAAAGCAGGTGGATTTCAATCTGGATAAATGTGAGGTATTACGTTTTGGTACAACAAACAAGGGTATGGCTTATACAATTAATGGTAGGGCCTTGGATAGTGTTGTAGGACAGAGAACGTAGGGGTACATCTTTAAAGTTTGCATCACAGGATGGTTAAAAAGGCATTTGGCATGCTTGCCTTCATTGCTCAGTCCTTTGAGTATAGGAGTTGGGACGTTATGTTGAGGTTGTATAGGCCATTGGTGAGGCCTCTTCAGGAATACTGTGTCCAGTTCTGGTCACCCAGTTACAGGAAGGATATTATTAAGCTGGACAGGGTTCAGAAGAGGTTTACCAGGACATTGCCTGGTATGGAATGTTTCAGTTATAAAGAAAGGCTAGCTAGGCTGGGACTTTTATCACTGGAGCGTATGACGTTGAGAGGTGACCTGATAGAAATTTATAAAATAATGAGAGCTAGAGATAGATTTGATGGTCATTGTCTTTTCCCCAAGATATGGAATTTCAAGCCTAGAGGGCACATTTTTAAGGTGAGAGAAGAGAGATTTAAAAAAGACATTAGCGGCAAATTTTTTACACAGAGGGTGGTTCGTGCGTGGAGTGAACTCCTTGAGGCAGTGGTGGATGCGGGTACTATAACAGTGTTTAAGATTTTGGATGGATACATGAATGGGAAAGGTTTAGAGGAATATGGGTCAGGAGCATGCAGCTGGGACTGGTTTAGTTTGGATTATGTTCGTCGTGGACTGGTTGGACTGAAGGGTCCGTTTCTGTGCTATATGACTCTATGACTCTAGTTATGAGAACAGGCCCTTCAGCCCACCTTGTCTGCTAGGAGTGTTGAAGGCTGCGGGGTGACCTTATAGATGTTTATAAAATCATGAGGGGCATAGATATGGTAAATAGACAAGGTGTTTTCCCCAGGGTGGGGCAGTCGAAAACTGGAGGTCATGGGTTTAAGGTGAGAGGGGAAAGATATAAAAGAACAAATTTTCACAGAGAGGGTGGTGCATGTATGAAATGAGCTGCCAGAGGAAGTGATGGAGGCTGGTATGATTACAACATTTAAAAGGCAGCTGGATGGGTATATGAATAAGAAGGACGAAGAGGGATATAGGCCAAATGCTGGCAAATGGGACTAGATTTATAGAAGATAGCTGGTCAGCATAGATGAGTTGGACCGAAGGGTATGTTTCTGTGCTGTATATCTCTATGACTCTGTGTGCTTTGTTAATTGTAAAGTATGTGAATTTGAGGAACAGCTTAAAACAAGATTGAAACACTTCTTGAGCAGCGTACAAAAGTGTTGTCAGTAGAGAAAAAGCAAACTGGAAACAATGACCTCCCTTTGAACAGCAATAGGAGTGGAAGCCAGGATTGTGGCTGCCCAACTTATACTCACGTAATATGAACATGGGATTTAGGTATATTGGTCTGGACAGTCACTGTGAAATTGAAATTTACAGAAACCAAGTTTAAAATCTGTTTTGCTGTGTAGACAGTTATTTGTGAGAAGTTACACAAATCCTTATCCATTTCCTTTATGAACATGGTAAGTAAAAGTGTCCAATTCAGAGCCTGAACCATTACTACTATATCTATGTTAATATGAATGATCCCTTTAAAAAATATGTTTAGATAGCAATAGGCATAAGTATATTTTGAAGTAATACTAGTTCATCCATCTACTGAATGTATCAGTCAATACAAGATTCAAAGTGAGTTATAATTATTTGTGCAGGATGATTTTTGAAACTTTACTGACATGCTGGATTAGGTTAGCAATTTCTGTTGATTTTACTGCTGCGTACGATGTATACCAGAAGATCCTTTCATGACAAAGAAAGATGTAGGACAAGGCACTGATGGATTCAAACATTCTAATGAAAAGATATTGGGAAGAGAAAGAGTTGGTCCAAAAATTGGGAAATGAAATTGGATTAGATCAGGTTTAAAAAACTGAGTAAGCCAGCGGATGTGACCTGGGAGGAGATATTGGCACACAGATTTATACGTTTACAGCAGGATCATTTTCAAAGGGTATCAAAATAAAAATATGATTCATTTTAGAGAGGGAAACTATGATTTAATATGAGATTGGAAAACTGTTAAAATTGAAAAGGACCTAAAATAAATACAATAATGAAGTACCTAAAGGAAATACAGGTATAGAGTGAAATAACAAAATGATAAGAGGGAGTCTGAGAGGGGAAGAAATCAAAAGGAACAGTGTTGTCTAAGTATTAGAAAAATTACAATTACTAAGTGCAAAGTTTAGACCCATGAGAGGCAAGGATTGTTAGTTGGAGGTGATTATCAAAAAATGTTGAACATATTTAATGAATATATTATGTGCTCTTTTTCAAGGAGAGTCTGTTGGAGAAGAGGCAAACCCTGAAGTTGTTGAAAATGAGATTAGCAACATTAGTATTAAGCTCCTGACAGCCAGTTGAAGTAGGAGACCACAGGCCAACCTTTACTCAGTCTTAAATTTATTCATAGAGTGAAATATTACAGGTATATAGATCCTATCTCTGCAACCATGTGTCAGTAACTGTCTCTTTATGCCCTAAGAAACCTTAAAAAATTAACTAAATGAATAGGTGATATCATCTTAAATGAGCATATAACAATAATTAAAACTGTCAGATGAAACTTATTAAACTAAAATTTTGTTTTGGGGGAGATGTGAACTCCAGACCCTGTGGTGCCCATTGCACAGATGGCCTCATGCATACCAGTGGACGGTGCATGCTTCCTTTCCAGGGACGCTTGGGTATAAAATGGCAGAAAGGCAGGCAATCAGATCTGATGAACCCCTGCACAGTGCTTCTGCTTGGACTAGTTGGTGGTTACCTTGGCCAAGACCAGGATTTGGCACTTCATTTTTTTTGCAAACAAAGTAAATTAAACCAAATTAACTAAATTAAAAAATAAAGGCCCCTAAGGGGAGCTCTAACCCAAAATTCAATCCTTAAAGAAATTAAGCAAATTTAAATCAAAATTCGATACTGTGAGGAGATGATGCACTCCAGCTCCCACCGTGCCCTCTATTGGCAGCAGGCCTCAAGTCTGCCAGTGCACACCATATGCTTCCTCCCTAGGGATACCCAGATATGCATATAACCATAGAAGAGAGTTAGGCAATCAGTTGTAACAATCCCTTCAATGGCCTGCTGCCTGGACATGTCTATGGGCATCTTGGCCGTCAAGCAATTTCCAATCAATGTCCTACATGGTGTATTCTTTTCTTAATATACACAATTGAACATTAGGCCACATATAAGTAAAATTTTGGTTAGATTAATTAGGCTAAAGGAAAACAAATCACAAGGGCTGAATATGTTTTAGCTGAGGATCCTAAGGGATGAAGTTGCCAAGCCTTGGAACACAAAGTACGAGAGTGTTTATAAAAAAAAAGTATTTATTTGTATTTTAGTGTTTCTGGCAAGGCCATTCCTAATTTATTTTCAGAAGGTGTTGGCATGTAGCCTTCTTCAACCACTGCAGTGCAACAAGTGAAACTACACCAGTGCAGTTAGGAAAGGAATTCCAGGATTTTGACCCATTCAAAATGAAGGAATGGTAATATAGTTCCAACTCAAGAAAGTGTGTGGCTTGATGGGGGTCTTGCAGTTGGTGGTGTCCTATATCAATTCTGCCCTAGATCTAAGCGGTAAAGACAATGAGGCTTGGAAGATGATAGTTGGGGAGCCAATCAAATTGGGGAGCTGCTATATCTTGGATTGTGTCAAGCTTCCTGAGTGTTGTTTGAGCTGTGTTCATCCAGGCAAGAAGAGGATATTTGATCACATTCCTGACTTGTGTTATGTAGATGATTGGACAAGTTTTGGGGAGTCAGGTGGACAGTTACTCATCACAATTCCCAATCTGTGACCTCTGTTGTAACCAGAATATCCAGTTGTGTTTCTGGTTGGTGGAAGATCCAGGATGTTGATGGTGGGGGTCTCAGCATTAGAAATTATGTTGAATGTAAAGGAGAGATAGTTAGGTGTTTGCTTGTCAGAGATTATTACCTGAAACTTGTGAGGCACAAATGTTAATTGCTACTTTTCAGCTCAAGCCTGAATGTTATCCAGGTCTTCCTGAAAATGGACACTGACTGCTTCAGAATCTGAGGTTGCAGATACTGTTGAACGCTGCTCCATCATCAATGGATATCCCTCTACTGACCTTACGATGAAGGACATTGCCAAAGTATTAGAAAATGGTTAGTTGATGATTGGCCTCCAATAACTATAATCATTTTTATTTGGGGTTGGCATGGCATGTTGAGAATTAATGTGCACCAGAGGGCTGGAGAAAGAGAGAGAAAGAGAGAGCGCGCGCGACATGAACAGCAGAAATTATCTGTGCAGAGATTGCGTTGAACTGTGACAGAATATAAAGAATGAACTGAAAGGCAGCAATTTGAACCTTTAAGTTTACAATACACAATCTATTCCACTAATCTATCCATGCTCCTAAAGAATAGATCTGCTGGGTTTTTTCTGCAGTCATTCAAGTTAATATTCAATTATTGTAATGCAAACTGAAAAACACTTAGCAAGCAATGTGCAGAGACCAAGGACAAAATTAAAACTGACACAACAAAAAGTTTTGTGAGAATGACTGACTGAAAGACAGAATAGATAAAAATAGATTAGAAATCAACCAAAAGGAATGAAGAGCACCCAAATAAACTCTGAATACAGGATTAAAACGGAAAAAGGGGAAACAAAACAAACACTATTATGTGACTGAGGGTTTCAAATCAGTAGTTTTGGCTATCATTTTTTCCTACAGCATCCCTGATTGTCTGATTGTAACAGTTCAAATTAATCCATTTTTGTTTTTTGTCAGTTTATGATCAGTTTTTACTTTGACTCCGGTCAAAGAGATGACATGTTGGATTCAGTGGGCACTGCTCTCACAATGAAGCACATAGAACCTGCATTATCTTGCTTGAAATAACAAGGTGTAGAGCTCGATGAACACAGCAGGCCAAGCAGCATCATAGGAGCAGGAAAGTTTGACACTAGGCCCGAAATGACAAGCTTTCCTGCTTCTATGATGCTGCTTGGCCTGCTGTGTTCATCCAGCTCTACACCTTGTTATCTCAGATTCTGCAGCATCTGCAGTTCCTACTATCTTGCTTGAATCTGTGATGCACCTTGCCTAGATATGCTTGGTGAGATTGTACTGCACAAAACTTTGTTCTACACCTATCTCTTACTGTATCTGATTTGAGAGCACCTGACATAGATTTACTGTAGAAAGTGGAAAAGTTTTAGTTTTTCAGAACAGAAACTTTACACATTAGACCAGATACACGTACTTGCCTTGTCACTTAACACTGGTTCACGTGCTAGCTGGAATGTGACCATATGGCATTAATGCCTTGTTAATGAAGTGCTACCATGGATATGTGCATTTCAAATTAAAACAGCCTTTATTTGTAGATCAACAATAAAGTGGAGGAAGAGGCAACCTCCACGGTATTGAAAAGCCTTTCAACAGTGTGTTCATGATTTGAATTGTTAAAGGGAATGCTTCACAGCCAGGACTCGTTGAACCAGTTGTCTCATAACTTTCTTGACCAATGATTGATGTAAACATGGTGACAGAGAAATGGGTCCAACAGTAGTCTTTTTGCAGTGCATTTCTGCAGGGCATAGGGCATCAGATCATCTGGAGGAGACTGGCACGATCCAATTTGAGACCTAAATGTAGAATGAGGAGAAAAAATGCCTATCCCATAAAGATGTTTTCTTAAGTCCTAATGTGTAAAATCTTTATGCCACTGCCCTGGACCCTTCTTGGAAGTAAACGTTGCAGGGTTTTTTTTAAGTGTACAAAACAGAAGCAATTGCGCTGTTGTTTAACAATGTTTCATTTCCTCTTAATACCTCAAATTAGGATCTTTTAATATTAATGTTTGAATTTTTAAATGCCATTCTATTTACCATTTTAAGCAATATTATTGACTAAACAAATTTAGATTTCCACAAAGAAATTTACACAAACATGCTTGAATGAGTCATAGTCATAGAGCACAGAAACAGACGCTTTGGTCCAACTCATCCATGCTGACCAAGTTTCTCAAACTAAACTAATCCCACATGCCTGCATTTAGTCCATATCCTATTCATGGACCTGCCTAAATGTTGTAACTGTACCTGAATCTACCACTTCCTCTGGTAGTTCGTTCCACATATGAACCACCCTCTGCATGAAAAGCTATTTGAATGATATTACTTAAAGAGCTTGGGTTTGAAGCATAGCTGCACCTGCGTAGTGTGGTTGAAGATTTGAATTCACTATGTGTCTAATGCCTTTCAATAGATTGATACTTGATCCAGTTTGGCAGGGGACATAAATAAATCTGTTGACATATATAATTTCCAATGTCAGCAATATATGATGTTATCAAAACTACTAAAAATGCAGAAGAACGTGAGATGGAAACAAAAATCTATTGTCTCCTGAGAGAGTGATGATAGTTTTACAACAGAGGAGACAACACAAAATACAAGTTATTGCTTCAGAGATAGTAGGCACTGCAGATGCTGGAGAATCTGGGATAACAAGGTGTGGAGCTGGATGAACACAGCAGGCCAAGCAGATTCAGAGGAGCAGGAAGGCTGACGTTTCGGGCCTAGACCCTTCTTCAGAAGGGTTGACGTTTCAGGCCTAGAACCTTCTTCAGAAATTTCTGAAGAAGGGTCTAGGCCCGAAACGTCAGCCTTCCTGCTCCTCTGACTCTGCTTGGCCTGCTGTGTTCATCCAGCTCTACACCTTGTTATCCCTGTTATACAAGTTATTGTTACTGGTTAAAGGATTACATTGTCATACTTTTATTTCCCTTCTGTCCATTTCATCTTGCTATGTTGACTCATAACCAGACTTTTTTTCATTTCTGAAGGGTCTAGGCCCAAAATGTCAACTTTCCTGCTCTTCTGATGCTGCTTGGCCTGCTGTGTTCATCCAGCTCTGCACCTTGTTATCTCATTATTCCACAAGCACTAGCTTTGCTATAGTACAGTCTTAGTGAGCCAGACAGTGAATGTGACTGACTATGGAAGCTATCATTTCTATCCAAAATCCTAGCCCTGGTTGCAGGCACAGCATTTACCACAAGATTAAGGCCATTTGCAACTGATTGTAGCACTCTATGTGATTTCTGGCTAAGATCAACTAACAGAACAGTATATGGACAAACCTGAACTTTGATCATTATGGCTTAGCAGCACACTATGCGGTACATCTACATACTAAACAACATAGGGAATGGAAACTGATTTCTTTATATTTACATGATTAACATTAGAATACCTGATGCGATGCATACTCATGAGTTTCCTCTGGCTGATCTACCAGACGTCGAGCTCTTTATCCGCCACCTCCACATCTGTGCCTACTTCTTTGAGAAAGAATACAACCCACCCTCTAAGGACCCCTACTCCCACCTCCAACAAACCCCATCTTTCTGGACAACCTCTCCCGGCCTCCCAGCCTCCCTCAAACTCTTCACCTCCAACTGCTACTGCCACATAACTGCCTGAATCTTTCCACCCCTCTCACTGACTCCAATCTCTCCCCATCGGAATGCGTAGCCCTCCATTCTCTTCTCTCTAACCCCAACCTTACAATTAAACCTGCCAACAAGGGGGTGGGCGCAGTGCTAGTATGGCAAACTGACCTCTACATTTCTGAGGCCAGATGCCAACTCTCTGACACCTCCTCCTGCCGTCCCCTCGATCACAATCCCCCTCTGATCACCAAGCCATCATCACCCAGACCATCAACAACCTCATCAGCTCGGGAGATCTCCTGTCCACAGCCTCCAACCTGATTGTTCCCCAATCCCACACTGCCCGTTTCTATCTCCTACCCAAGATCGAGGAACCTGACTGCCCCGGTCGACTTACTGTCTCTGCCTGCTCCTGCCCCACCGAGCTCATGTCCTTCTGCCTCGACTCTGTTCTTTCCCTTTTGGACCAGGAACTCCCCATCTATGTTCAAGACACAACCCACACCCTCTACCTTTTCCAAAACTTTCAATTCCCCAGCCCCCAGCATTTCATCTTCACTATGGACATTCAGTCTCTGTACACCTGCATCCCCCCCACAAGGATGACCTAAAAGCCCTCTGCTTCTTCCTCTTCCATAAACTCACCCAGTCCTCCTCCACTGACACTCTCATTCACTTGACAGAACTGATCCTTATCCTCAACAACTTTTCCTTTGATTCCTCCCACTTCCTACAAACCAAAGGGGTGGCTAAGGGAACCCACATAGGGCCAAGCTATGCCTGCCTCTTTGTAGGATTCAGGGAATAGTCCCTCTTCAACAATTACACTGGCGCCATCCCTCACCTCTTTCTCTGTTATATTGATGACTGTATTGATGCTGCCTCATACTCCCGCAAGGAGCTTGAACAGTTCATCAGCTTTGCCAACGCCTTCCACTGCACCCTCAAATTCACCTGCATTGTTTCTGACACCTCCCTCCCCTTCCTGGACGTCTCTGTCTCCAACTCCGGCAACCGGCTCACCATTGATATCCATTTCTAACCCAATTACCTTGACTACACCTTCTCTCACCCACCCTTCTGTAAAAAATGCTAACCCATTCTCATAATTCCTCTGCCTCCACTGCACCTGCTCCCAGGATGAGGCGTTCCACTGTAGGACTTCCCAGATAGCCTCCTACTTCAGGGACCGTAGTTTCCCCTCCTCTGTTATTAAGGGTGCCCTCAATCGCATCTCCCCCATTTCCCGCACTTCTGCCCCCAAACACTCTCCCGTCAACAACAATAAGGATAGAATCCCTTAGTCTTCACATATCACCCCACCAATTTCCAAATAAAACGTATCATCCTCTGAAATTTCCGCCACCTACAATTAGACCCCACCACCAAAACAACATTTCCCTCCCCATCCCTGTCCACTTTCCTCAGGGACTGTTCACTCTGCGACTCCCTTATCAGCTTCATACTCTCAACCAACCTCTCCACCACATCTGCTACCTTTCCCTGAAACCACAGGAGGTGCTACACCTGCCCCCACAACTCCCCTCTCACCTCTGTCCAAGGCCCTAAACAATCCTTCCAAATCTGGCAAAGTTTCACCTGCACTTCATCTAACTTCACCTACTGTTTCCATTGCTCCCGATGTGGCCTCCTATATACTGGGGGGTCAAAACACAGACTCAAGGACCAGTTTGCGGAGCATTCCTGCTCTGCATGCACCAACCAGCTCAACCTTCTGGTTGCCGTCCACTTTAACTCCCCCTCCGACTCCCCTGGTGACATGTCCATCCTTTCCCTCCTCCACTGTCAGAGTGAAGCCAAATGCAAACTGGAGGAACAACACCTCATATTTCATCTTGGAAGCTTCCAGCCCAATGGCCTGCATATTGACTTCACCCGCTTTAAAATCTCTCCTGCCCCTACCTGTCTATCTTCTGACTCACCTATCCATTCCACCCTTCCCATTGACCAACCACAATAAGCCCCTCCCTGCATCCACCTATCTCCATCTCACTCAACCTTTCCCCCCACCGGCCCCGGTGCCATCCCCATCCCCCTCTGTCTATTTATTTCTGGGCTTCTGTCCCTCTCCCCAGTCCTGAAGAAGGGTTCCGACCCAAAATGTTGACTTTCCTGCACCTTGGTTGCTGTCTGATCTGCTGTGCTTTTCCAGCTCCATGTTTTTTGACTCTAGTTCCAGCATCTGCAGTTCTTTCTGTCTCCAAGTCTCTGTTCTACTTCTGTCTAACTAAATTGGTGCCATTTGAGGGTTAAACAGCCAAAACACTGGTTTTCAAATCCTCGTTCTGCTAATGAGTTCGAATATGGACACAAGTTAGGCAATTTGCTTATCTCCCAACTTGATGACTAAAACAGCTTTAGCTGTTGGACCAGAAGTTTTATCAGGCCAAAAATGAGAGTCCAGGAAATGGACCAATAGAACAAATGTCAATGTATACAGCTCAATTCAGAGAGAATGCAGCAAGTGAAAGGAGCAAATAGGTCCAGGAAGAGTGTTATGAGCTATATTAGTGAGTCCAACAGGAAACATTCTGATGTATGTTCTATGGAACCAAACACTATCACCTGATAGTTTGGCTGTAGTCCTGGCACCAAGGCTTAACAAGAAGAGACACTCGTCTTAATAAAATATAGTTTATTAAATGATAGCAACAGGTAAAAGTTAGAATTAATAATTGAGACAGTCAGGAGACACTGATGACACATCTGCTTCCATTGGGATCTCGAGCTAGGTACTTTCTTCCCAACCAAGACTGTACAACATCGTCCTTAGAACAGATGAGGCCGAGGCGTGATGTGACTGAGGTGTACAAAATTATGAGGGGCCTAGATAGAGCGGACAGGGAAGACCTGGCTTTATGGTGGAGAGGTTACTTACTAATGGGCACAGTTAAAAGTGATCGATAAAAGGATTAGAAGGGACATAAGTCAGTAGAAAAGATTTTGAAACGGAACCAGAGAGTGTATCATTCCAACAATCAGATCTTAGAAGTAAAACTGACAATGCACATGTATGCTGTGCACCGAAAAAAGCTGACAAATGGAGTAACAGGAATAATGAACAGATTTGTGAATGCATGGTAACAGTTGTGTATCCATTAGATAACTTGGATAACTCAGTGTAAATGGTAGTGACTTTGATGAGTTCTTATTTCAGACGCCTGAATTCACAGGATTCTGCAATCTGCATTTGTGCAGTCACACCTCTTGGTATGTTCTTTTTCACCTTAAACTCTAATGTTGAGCACATACGATTCATAGGTTACATTCACTTAGTATTCTAAGTCTGCCTTTTAAGTCTTTCAGAATTTTTCCAGTGTGTTTTCTGTTCTTTGGAGAGATGTATGGTGTAAGTAACAATCACTCCCCAGCAATGATAGAAGTGTAGCAATTCTTAACTCATCTGGTTTATTGTTTCAATCTATTGCACTTCATAATTTTGCCAGTGCGAGTGAAAAAAAACTGGCAGTTCTGTTTCATATCACATTTTGTTTCAACTAGAAGCACGTGAGGAAACTTTGCAACCCTTGGGCCTTAACCTGTACTTTCAGCTGTGATTTGTCTCTTTGCTCCTTTTCTTTCTGCTCCTTCCTGTGGTTTTAACAGCTTTTATCAGCTCTGAACATGCCTATACTCTTTGTAGCTATGCATCTATACAGTCTCGAATATTCCATTTCAGTTCCACTCTGACACCATATTACCTATTACATGGAGTACAATAGCCCCTTCGGCCCATCTCACCCATGCCGACCAGGTTTCCTATCTCCCACCTACTAACCTCATTCTGCCCCCTTGACCTGTCCGTCCTCCCTGGACTGACCTATCTCCCCACCGACACGCACCTTTACTGGCTCCATCCCCGCCTCTTTGACCGGACTGTCTCCTCTCCACCTATCTTTTCCTCTATCCATCTTCTATCCACCTCCCCTCTCTCCCTATTTATTTCAGAACCTCCTTCCCCTCCCCCATTTCTGAAGAAGGGTCTAGGCCCAAAACGTCAAGCTTTCCTGCTCCTATGATGCTGCTTGGCCTGCTGTGTTCATCCAGCTCAACACCTTGTTATCTCAGTTTCTCCAGCATCTGCAGTTCCTACTATCTCTAGTCTAATTTGCCTGCATTTGGCCCATATCCCTCTAAACATTTCCTATTCATGGACCTGTCTAAATGTCCTTCAAATGTTGTAATTGTTCCTTCCTCTACCATTTCTTCTTGCAGCTCATTCCATGCACGCATCGCGATCTGTGTGAAAAGGTTGCCCCTCAGGTCACTTTTTAAACCTTTCCTCTCTCACCTTAAACCTATGCTCTCTAGTTTTCGACTCCTTGACACTGGGGAAAAGATCTTGGCTGTTCACCTTATCTACGTCCCTCGTAATTTTGTAAATCTCTACAAGGTCACCCCTCAACCTCATATGCTCCAGGGAAGCCAACCCCAGAATATTCAGCCTGTCCAGTTTTCCTTTAAATTGGTATTCTTGCAAATTGATCTGATGACTGCTCGACAAAAAACTTCAACAAAATGTGAGATAACAAGGTGTAGAGCTGGATGAACACAGCAGGCCAAGCAGCATCAGAGGAGCAGGAAAGCTGACGTTTCGGGTCTAGACCCTTCTTCAGAAATGGGGGAGGGGAAGGGGATTCTGAAATAAATAGGGAGAAAGGGGGAGGCGCTTAGAAGATGGATAAAGGAGAAGATAGGTGGAGAGGAGACAAACAGGTCAAGGAGGTGGGGTTGGATCCAGTAAAGGTGAGTGTAGGTGGGGAGTTAGGGAGGCGATAGGTTGGCCCTGGGCGGATGGACAGTTCAAGGGGGTGGGATGAGGCTAGTAGGTCAGAGATGGGGGTGGGGCTTGAGGTGGGTGGAGTGGATAGGTGGGAGGACAGGTTAGGGAGGTGGGTATGAGCTGGGCTGGTTTTGGGATGCAGTCGGGGGAGGGAAGATTTTGAAGCTTGTGAAGTCCGCATTGATACCATTGGGCTGCAGGGATCCCAAGCAAAATATGAGATGCTGTTCCGGCAACCTTCGGGTGGCATCGTTGTGGCACTGCAGGAGGCCCAGGATGGATATGTCGTCCAATGAGTGGGATGGGGAGTTGAAATGGTTCACGACTGGGAGGTGCAGTTGTTTGTTGCGAACTGAGCGTGGGTGTTCCACAAAGCGGTCCCCAAGCCTCTGCTTGGTTTCCCCGATGTAGAGAGACATGGTCAAGGGTGTTTTCAACCACTGTGGAGGTGAAGTTGTGGTCCTTGATAAATGAGGACATCTGGGATGTCCGGGAGTGGAATGCTTCATCTCGAGACCAGATGCAGCGGTGGCGAAGGAATTGGGAATAGGGGGTGGCCTTTTTGCAGGAAAGTGGGTGAGAGAAGGTGTACTCTAGGTAGCTGTGGGAGTTGGTAGGCTTGAAATGAATATCGGTTTCCAGGAGGTTGCCAGAGATGGAAATAGAGAGGTCCAGGAAGGAGAGAGAGGTACCGGAGATGGTCCAGGTGAACTTAAGGTTGGGGGTGGAACGTGTTAGTGAAGTGGATGAACTGTTTGAGCTCCTCGTGGGAGCACAAGGCGGCACCGATACAGTCATTGATGTAACTGAGGAAGAGGTGGGGAATAGGGCCAGTGTAACTTCGGAAGAGGAATTGTTCCACGTTCCAAGGAGTGGGAGGGGGCATTGAAATGGTTCGCGACTGGGAGGTGCGGTTGTTTGTTGCAAACCGGGTTCCAAGGAGTGGGAGGGGGCGTTGAAATGGTTCGTGACTGGGAGGTGCAGTTGTTTGTTGCGAACCGAGTTGAAAGGATTAGGAGGGGGAGTTGAGATGGTTCAAAATCTCCCAACCCCCGACCACATCCCAAAACCAGCCCAGCTTGTACCCGCCTCCCTAACCTGTCCTCCCACCTATCCACTCCTCCCACCTCAAGACCCACCCCCATCTCCTACCTACTAGCCTCATGTCGCCTCCTTGACCTGTCAGTCTTCCCTGGACCAACCTATTCCCTCCCTAACTCCACACCTACACTCACCTTTACTGGATCCAACCCCGCCTCCTTGACCTGTCTGTCTCCTCTCCACCTATCTTCTTCTTTATCCATCTTCTATCCGCCTCCCCCTTTTTCCCTATTTATTTCAGAATCCTCTTCCCCTCCCCCATTTCTGAAGAAGGGTCTAGACCCGAAATGTAAGCTTTCCTGCTCCTCTGATGCTGCTTGGCCTGCTGTGTTCATCCAGCTCTACACCTTTTTATCTCAGATTCTCCAGCATCGGCAGTTCCTACTATCTCTCCTCAACAAAATGTGTATTTTTTCAGTAGCACATGTTCTGTACTACCAAAAGATGTAGTTTATTTCATAATTACAATAGATACAAGTTACAAAGTCTAATTAGACTATCTCTAAGACTTTCAAGGGACACTGGTATCACATCTGTCTCCACTGGGATCATGAGAATCTTGATCCTCTTTTCGTCACGCAATACTGTATAATATTATCACATCAGGTAGAGCTTAATTCAGTTTCTAACATTAACATTTTTGGAAACATTACATTATACAACACAATGCACCCTCTAGCATTTTTTTCACCCGTCGCAATAATAGACATATTCTAATCAACCTGTTCAGAGATATTATTACAACAGATGAAATTGAACCTGGGTCTCCTAGCTCAGAGGTAGGGAACAATTCCCCTTCGAAACAGAACATTAGAGGAATGTTCTCATTTTCACTTGCGGAGTTTTTTTGAATGAGGTTTATGGTATATGTCTGCTCTCATTCAGACTGATTTTTCTGGAGTAATCTTCTGCTCCTTACCTCAATAATTACCCTTTAAGCTCATGGGCACATTGCTTGTGGAATCACGCTGTTACAGAGGTGGAAGTACTCACAAGTGCTGGGACTTTCAGGTGTTCATTGTTTTGGTGTCATATTTAAAACTCAACTGCATATCACTTCAGAGACTGCAAGCCAGGAGCGACTGTTCACACTGTGTTGCTTGAGATTCAGAATTGAAGACATGACACAGATGAAGGGAAAGGTGCTTCGTGAATAGGGACCTGAAGATGTTAATGGACAGGGAGGTGAACAAGAAAGCTGTCCCTTTTCCTACAGATCACTACCAGACACAGCCAGATTAGATTCCAAAAGCAAGTAAAATCAGTACCGTGTGCTGTGTGAAGCAGGACACCCAATAGTGTAGAAAGGAGGTCAATAATGTTCTATGCTCTGCAAGGGTAATTGGCACTATCTTCTCTCTACTACCTCACACACAGAGTCACCACTCACTCTAATTCCACCACTACATATAGATCCGCACGCTGCAACGAGAAAATATCTAATCTACCTATTAAAATGCAGGATCGCTGAAGTTGGGACAGGAAGACCTCAATGGTCAAACAACCTTGTAAACTTCATTCTGTTGTGCTGTGTTGCTCTCCCATTACCATCAGTGCTAACTTATTCTTAATTTGCTCAAACTTTTGTCCATCTTAGCTAACTAATTCCCTCTTATACAGACATAAGCAGCACCTAGCAAACCTCAACTCCTATTCTCAGCCACACTGACTTCGTCAAACTGTATGGACAGATACAGGAACATCAGACTGATTTGTCAGAGGAACTCAGAGAGCAAGATAGAAGCATGGAGGAGTCCATCAATGTTATCAGTTCCATGCTGGCTCCAACATGCGTGCATCTAGCAGTCTCCAACGACAGATTAGTTACTGCCTTGGAGTGTCAGGTCCAGCACAGTGTCTGCCATATATAGAACACTAAACATAGAACAGTGCAGCACAGTACAGGCCCTTCAGCCCACGATGTTGTGCCGACCTATTATCCTACTAAGATCAATCTACCCTGCACACCCTACATTTTACTATCATTCATGTGCCTATCCAAGAGTTGCTTAAAAGTCTCTCAAGTATCTGACTCCACTACCACTGCCAGCAGCGCATTCCACACGCCCACCACTCTCTGTGTGAAGAACCTACCTCTGACATCTCCCCTATACCTTCCTCCAATCACCTTAAAATTATGCCCCCCGTAATAGTCATTTCTGCCCTGGGAAAAAGTCTCTGACTATCCGCTCTATCTATGCCTGTCATCATTTTGTACATCTCTATCAAGTCACCCCTCATCCTTCTTCGCTCCAATGAAAAAAGCCCGAGCTCCCTCAACCTTTCCTCATAAATCCTACCTTCCAGTCCAGGCAGAATCCTGGTAAATCTCCTCTGAACCTTCTCTAAAACTTCTACATCTTTCCTGTAATGAGGTGACCAGAACTGAACAAATATTCCAAGTGTGGTCTAACCAGACTTTTATAGAGCTGCAGCATAACGGCACAGCTCTTAAACTCAACTCCCCAGCCAATCAAAGCCAACACACCATCCACCTTCTTTATAACCCTAACAACTTGGGTAACAACTTTGAGGGATCTATGGACGTGGACCCGAAGATCCTTCTGTTCCTCCACACTGCCTGGAATCCTGTCATTAACCCTGTATTCTACATTCAAATTTGACCTTCCAAAATGATTCACTTCACGCTTTTCTGGGTTGAATTCCATCTGCCACTTCTTTGCCCAGCTCTGCACCCTGTCAATGTCCCGTTGCAACATACAACAGCACTCCACGCTGTCCAAAACTCCACCAACCCTGGTGTCGTCAGCAAACTTACTAACCTACCCTTCCACTTCCTCATCCAAGTCACTTATAAAGATCACAAAGAGTAGAGATCCCAGAACAGATCCCTGCAGAACACCACTGGTCACTGGTTTTGCACTCTAGTGGACAACAGTCATAATATAACCTCGAATAAAGTTAGCCTATAATCAATGCCACATAATTTTAAAGAATGCTTTGCGCAAATTGTTGCTGTTTTTCAATTTTTATGTTCACAGCTATTAGTTAAAGGAAGCCATGCTATTCCATTAATATTGTCAGTAAAGTATTGTGTTTCTCATAATGATCTGGTCTTTATGAAGATCAGAATGGATAGAACAACTTGAAAAAGGAGGAAAATGGAAAGGAATGCAAAATTAACAGAAGACTGCAGGAATAAATAAACAAAATACAAACATGTTTAGTGGTATAATTGCTGGAAACATATAGCTATTAAAGAAATATCACTGATATGGAGGTTTACTATTTTTCTCATAAGTACTCAACAAAGTTATTGTAACTTTAATAAGTGCATGTTTGTAAAGGTTACATTGTCAAGTCAGGAAAGACAAAGAACAATTGCCAAAACTGAAGTGGATGGAATGGGAGAACAATGAATTTCATTGAGGTTCTGAAGAGGAGTCGTACGAGACTCAAAACATTAACTTTGTTACTCTCTCCACAGATATTGTTAAATTAATTTTCTGCCCTTTTAAAGTGCTATACTCACTCTTTCTATATGTGCATGCACAGTCCATCTCTCTAACCATAGTTGCTCAGCATCAGTGGCAAGGTGAGAGGAACCTTGGCCTCACTCTAGGTGTCCTTTTCTCTCAGGGAGTCAGGGTGGTGGCAACAGGTATTCAGAGGGAAAGCAACACACATGACACCCAGTAACTTCTTCTCAGACTCTCCAGCGATACTGAACTCTCCATTTCTACCCTGTCTGTGATCCTAATGGCTGCAGCAGTGCACGTCGAGGAGGGTGAGCCTGCATTTGGGAGGGAGACACTCAGCATGCATGAGCCCTCTAAACTCAAAGGCACTAGAGTACAACTGCCCAGATCCTCCAAGGCATCAGGTCCAACCACAGAGCAAGCTCCTTCCACTCTATGTTTGGAAGTAGGACTGCATTTTGACATAGTGGGAAGCAGTGATAGAAGGGGACTGGTACTGAGGACACATAGGTGACATGGCCGATATATACATTATAAGTAAGCTTTTAGCTTTGTAAATGTGTTCCATTTCACTGTTAAAATGCCTGCTGTAGTATAATTTTGTTGTCAGACTGTCGTTCCCATTTGAAAGATGAGCTGCCTCTTCAGGCATCCCAAGGATGAAGAAATGGTTACTGCCAAGCTTTGTTCAACTGTCAAGAAACTGACTCTTTGATTGCAGATAACCTCAAACATTTGGGGTCCTTGTACTGTGACATTGATGACTAGTATCCTCATTTAAATGGCTGTAATAAGGTTAGACAGGTGCAGGGAATGTGCTACGGCCTGGCCTGAACACCTCATTGCACACTTACACTCACCTTGTGACTGATAGTATGGATTCAGTGCTTAAAAAGCTGCACAAAGCACTGACTCTGTCAGTTTCAGTCATGTTATACTGCATCCTCAACCATTTAAGGATAGTCTGCAGCCACTCAGAAACATTAAAGTCTTACAAATGATGGAAACACCATCATTTGGGGTGATAAGGTGGCATAGTGGTTATCACTGCTGCCTCACAGCACCAGGGGCCTGGGTTCAATTCCACCCTCGGGTGACTGTCTGTGTGGAGTTTCCACATTCCCCTTGTGTCTGCATGAGTTTCCTCTGGATGCTCCAGTTTCCTCCCACAGTCCAAAGGTGTGCAGGCGAGGTGGATTGGCCATGCTAAATTGCCCATAGTGTTAATGGATATGTAGATTACGTGAGTTATAGCAGGGTGGGTCTGGGTGGGATGTCGGAGAGTCGGTGTGGACTTGTCGGGCCTGTTTCCACACTGCCAGGATTCTATGATTCTATGAAGTGCTTCATCAGAATGGTTATCATGAGAGACTTCACTTTACAATGGTCTGATTTGATATGGTTTCTGTTAGTATTAGACCTAACTTTAATATCATAGGGCACTAGTTCTCTGTCTCATTGACTGCAACATGTTTCTTAATATTCATAACGTTTCTTGCGGCACTGCTCAAACTGTTTGACTTTCCCTGACATGCTAGAAAGATACAAACAGCTGTGCCGTGGAGAAAATGACATTACTTACATTCTATATACATTTATCATTGTCACAATTTGGGAGATACCATCCACATACCTAGCTTATGCTTGAACCTGATGGCTGCCAGGCTGGGATTGCCATCTATTCCTTCTGAGTACAAGTTCTCCTCCAGCAGATGACATTATTCAACGATGAAGGGCTGGAACTCCCTTAACTGGCACCTGCACTGTCTTACAGACAGTTGTAGAAAATTGCAGCGAGATCTGTAGATCTGGGCCTTCTTCATTCTCCTCTCCCTGGCTGCTGCTTGTCTCTGTGCAGGCGGTTGCTGCTCTTGCTGGACAAATTATAACCGCTGCCCCTTTCTAAATTGTCTTTGTAGTTTCAACAAGTCCGTAAGGACTCCAGCCATGCAATCTCCATGTAAAATCCATGAACAGATAATCTAATGTCAGAAAGATAACACAGTTTTATTAAAGGAACTCTTGAACTTCTGAGTCTTCAAATTCATAACGTGAAGCCTCATATCATAATATCATATTATTTTATCCAAATGTAAGTTACATAATAAAAGTTTTCTTACTACATCTGGTGTAGAATTATGCTTGTAAGCCACCCATAACAAAAGAAAAGGCTCCCTTCCACAACACAAACAATTTACTTGCATATTTACACTTCAGTATGGAGTTATGGCTGTTACAAAGTGTGGTCTCCTAATGTGGTTTTGAAATGGGAATTTCAGGTGCTACTTTTATGCACCTTGCTTTGATTGCATTGGCCTAGCTGATGTGACAAGGAGGTAGTTCGTGTACAGCAGGTAATGGTCATGATTGTTTGAGGCTGTAATTCTTAATCTGCATCCTTGGACAATCGATGACCTGCTGATGAAATGCAAATTGAAGGCGGATGGATGACATTACTGAATCAGTGGAGGCACGATAACTGCAAATGCCACAAGCAGAATCTCAAATTCTATACATTTTACTGTTCTTTTCTTCAGAGGCAGAGTAACTTACTTTGCCCACTCTGCCAGCAGTGTCAGCCATTTATGTAGTTATTGCAGCTGACTTTCAGCCTGACATTGAAAGGTTCTGACTTCTTGGTTTCAGTGTAAATGACTTGCAGGCTACATGTGGGATGTGCAATTTTTTCTGCATCTATCATGCCCCCTTTTGTGTTGCTGTCCCTGTGTTACAAGACCTTTCAGTGTCCACCCACACCATCATTTCTGATTAATCCCTTTGAGTAAGTATTAATGTCCCCTCTTGATTCTTCAGACCTCATAACTTTTGAAAATTGCCATGTCTTTCTTGCCCCTGCATCCTCCCCAGATAGAGTTCAGAGGTACTGTGACTTGCTTGAACCCCTGATACCCCACTTCTTATCCAAGTCTCCTTGTACTCTTACAAGATCCCATCCTACTTTTTCCAATCAAACCCATCACTCCTCAGTAATCAAACCCCTGGACTGGAATCAGATGAATCTGTGGCTGACTTTGGTAGCGCTTCTGATTAATGTAGTCCATTCGTGCCACTAAGAATTGCTGCCCTTTGACTTTCAGGCATAGCCATTTGATTGAAGCACATTCAGTTTGTTTTCCACATAAATCGCAAGGCTAAAAGATAGGAAATTGATGCAAAGTAATCAAACTGGCACAGGCATTGTGGGCCAAATAGCCTCTTTCCGCACTGTAACTATTCTTTGATTCTGTGAAGTCGTAAGTGTCCCTGAGCTCCCTAAGCTCCAAAATGAAGTCCTGAAGGGGTGAAGTGGTGAGCTAATGCCAACTTGTGTGGACCAAAGATCACAGAGGATGGAGCATGCCAGACATTGTGAAGAAGCAGTGGCATGATGGCAGGGACAAGCATTTAGCAAGATGCAGGTGCCCAGGCACCCGAACTGATCTATATGTTGGAATTTGTGCTATCTAGTTCTTTGGAGAAAGAGAGGAAAATTTGAAATGGTGTCTATATAAGGTGAGTTGAGGTTCTCATCAGATGCAGATGCATGGGCATAAGGCAGTCCTGAGATTCGGAAGTTGATAGTTTAGCCTTGAGAGGAAAATTGCAAACAGCTCTCTTAATGTCAAGATTCTAAGCTTTTTCATTCCCACCATACATTCCTACCGTTTTCATCATTACTCACACCACATCAGGGAAGGGAATGTTCCAATTTTTAAAAATCTGTTAATAAGTACTGGAACATCAAACTGTTGAGGCACAAAATTGGTCTTTACCAGTAGGCTTCAATGGAAAAAAGATCAGGCTCAGTGTAAAATGGGCTGTGGATTTTCTAAGTCTTCTTGACAACTGCTGGCAGAGGCCAATTTTACTTTTTTGGTTTCTCAGAATTGTCTTTTCCATATAGTAGCATTGATGGAGGCAACTCAGAGTGTAATACTCAAATGGAAAACTGATATTTTTATTGTGTTTTCTGAAAGTCCAACTTGAACTGTTTCATAATGTACTTACAGATAATTTGTGAATAAAGTATATTTTTGCAAAGAACTGTAGCTTCTGTACAGGCTATGTTTAAAAACTGCAGCAAAACCTTTTAAGTTTGTATTTTGACTTGTTGCAATGCTTTGAATCATTACAAGATTTTTAATGAGAAACATTGCTGCCCATATTTATGGTAACAAGATTGAGATGTTGTTCAGCAATGCCTATGATAGTTATGCATCAGTTATATTTGTAATTAACTTAACCATTCTTTTAACAAAAAAATTACAGTAATTACTAGCCTCTGTAATCAGTACAAGTATGTGTTGTAGGGGTGTTTTCAAAGTAATTTCCAGATTTGCCTCCACAATTATCGGAGACAAACATCTTCAGCAGACGTACTGATTAATTTTAACTCAGGAAAAGTTTGCCTACTGCGTTGTTTGTTAAGTCTCAAGAATTTTGAAGATGCGTAACCACACTGTAATATTCAGCCTGAAGGAAAAGACAAAAGCAAATTCATCAGGCAAGTGTTTAATTGTTCTTTTGTGATTGATCTTGTTTAAAAGTAGGGAGTGGAGTGGGGGCAGGCAGACTCACAGGTGAGGAGTGGGTAGGTTGCCTAAGCCACAGAGGTTGGATGAGATGGGAGACTGAGCTTTAGTGGGCAGCTCTAGTGTGGGGAGCTGGCAAAATGGAGATTGAACAGGAAGAAACAGAACGACAGCTAAGCAGCGATATCAATATGGATGCAGAGGGTGGTGTCAGAACCAGAAACTGGAGGGAACTCAGAAGAGGTGGGATGGGGGGACCGTGGGAACACAGCAGACAGGAGAAGAGTTGAACAGTTGCAGACTGGTGGGAGGGTCTGTACAGCAGTGGGGAGGAAGGATGTGCTGAATATGATGACATTGAGACCCAGTGGGAAGGAGCTGAACCACAGCAGGCATGGTGTTTGTGGTAACGATGGGCTTGGGGTGAGGTTAGCCACAGTGATCAGAATTAGGGCTAAGCTACTGTAGGCTGAAGGGAATGCACAATGATGAGCAGGAAAGCTGAGAAGCGGTGCACTAGGAAGGGACTGAGCATTTTGACATTGATCAGAAGGAAGGTGAGACTGAACAACAGCAGGAAGGAGGGGATAAGAAGCATGGCACAGTACAGTACAGAAGAGGCCCTTTGGCCAATCAAATCTGCACCAACGAAAACTTCTTTAAATCTACACTAGTCGAACTTTTCAGCACTTGGCCCATAGCCTTGAATATTATGACTTTTTTTAAAGGTTATGAAGTTTCTAACCTCACTATCCTACCAGGCAGTGCATTCCAGATTCCTACCATCCACTGGGTGAAAGAAGATTTCCTCAAATCTCCTCGAAACTTTTTGCCTTTAACTTTAAAATGATGCCCCCTTGTTATTGACCCTTTAACAAAGGGTAACAGCTGCCTTCTATCCACTCTGTCCATGACCCTCATTACCTTCTGCACCTCAATCAGGTAGCCCTCAGCCTCCCTGCTGAGCCCATCCAGCCTCTCTTGAAAGCTAAACTGCTCCATAACAGATGACATCCTTCTGAACCTCATTTGAACTTCTCCAGTGTGAACATAGCTTTCTTGCAGTAAAGTGACCAGAACTGCACACAGTGCTCCACCTGTGGCCTAACTAAAGATTTGTACACTTCCAGCATAACCTCCCTGCTCTCACAATCTATTCCTCTACTGATAAAAGCAAACATCTGTATCAACTCTTGACTACCCTCTTAAACTGTCCCACTACATCCAGGGATCTGTGGACAAGCATCCCAAGATCCCCCTGTTCTTCTGAGCTTCCTAGAGTCCTGCATTCATTGAGTACTCCCTTGTCTTGTTACTTTTTTTCAAAGTACATCACCTTACACTTCTTAGATTTAAATTCCATCTGCCACTGATCTGCCCATCTGACCAAACCACCTGTATCCTTCTGTAACCTAAGACCTTCCTCATTACCAACTACCCAGCCAATCTTTGTGTCATCCACAAATCTAGTTATGTGCCCTGCACATTTTCTTCTGTATCATTTATATAAATCATGAAAAATAGGGCTCACAGTACTGATCCATTTAGTATGCCAGCAGACACCGGCCTTCACTCACGCAAACAGCCTTCTATCACCATCCTCTGTCTCCTAAAACCATCTGCACAGAAAAGAGGGTGTAACTGGGCAGCAGTGGGCAGCATTAGTGGATTGAAGAGCAGTGAACACAATTTCAGCTGCCTGTAAAATGAGTGTCCCCTGTGAGGAGTTTGAGATCAGTTTTCAATTCAGATGTGTTCTTCAATTCTGACAACTCCTTTACCAATGCTGTGAACTCATTGTCAGATAAATTGTAGATCTGAATGGTGGTCTCAATGTTTTAAGGTTGTAATTCTCATTCTAAAGGAACTTTACCCTTTTATAATCCTGCCAAGATTGTTCTCAAACTGTACGTTTTTACAAACAGAACGAAGTAAACACTGGTTTTTTTTTTGTCCAGGATTGGTGGCATATGATATCTATATTGTTAAAGAAAATGAAAGTGTTTATAGTTGGTTTTATAAATTAAGAATTAAAATGAGACTTGATGATATGAATGTTATCTAAAATAGAAAATTATGAAGAAAGGTAAAACTTGCACAGACCAAATTGAACAAATCATTAAAATGCTGACTTAGAGTCATAGAGTCACAGAGTAATACAGCATTGAAACAGGGCCTTCGGCTCAAACTGGTCCGTATCAACCATAGTGCCCGCTCAGCTAGTTCCAATTGCTCGCATTTGGTCCATACCCCTTTAAAGCCTTTCCATCCATGTACTTATCCAAGTGTTTTTTAAATGTTCCTTTGGTAGCTGCCTCAACCACTTTCTCTGGCAGCCCATTCCATATATACACCACTGTCTGTCTGAAGAAGTTGCCCCTCAGGCCCTGCTTAAATCTTCCCCCTCTCACCCTAAACTCATGCCTTCTAGTTTTCAATTCCCCATCCCTGGGAAGAAGACAAGTTACATTCTTCCTAACTATTCCCCTCATGATTTTATACACCTCAGTAAGCTCACCCCTCATTCTCCTACATTCCGAGGAATAAAGTCCTGTCCTGGCCAACCTCTCTCCTATAACTCAGGAGTGCTAATCTTGGCAACATCCTCGTAAATCTTCTTTGCACACTTTCCAGTTTAACTATGTCTTTCCTATAACAGGGTGACCAAAACTGTACACAATACTGCAAGTGCGGCCTCAGCAACAACTTATACAACTGTAACATAACGCCCCAACTCCTTTACTCAATGCTTTGACCGATGAAGGTCAGCATGTTAAATGCCTTCTTCACCCATGTCTACCTGTAACATCCCTTTCAAAGAACTATGTACTTGTATTCCTAGGTCCCTCTGTTCCACAACACTCCTCAGGACTTTACCATTTACTGTACAAGTCCTACCTTGGTTTGACTTTCCAAAGTCCAACACCTCACACTTATCTGTATTGAATTGCATTTGCCAATCGTCAGTCCACTTCCCTATCTGATCAAGATCCATTTGTGATTTTTGATGACCTTCCTCGCTATCAACAATAATTCATAATTTTGTACCATCCGCAAACTTACTAATCATGCCTTGTACATTCATATTCAGATAATTTATATAAATAACAAAGGTCCCAGCACCAACCCCTGTGGCACACACTAGTCAGAGGCCTCCAGTCCAAGAAACAACCTTCACCCATCACCCTCTGCTTCCTATTATCAAGCCAATTTTGAATCCAATTATCTAGCTCTCCCTGGATCCCATGTGACCTAACCTTCATGACTAGCCTACCGTGCGGGACCTTGTCAAGGGCCTTACTAAAGTCCATATAGACAACATCCACTGCCCTACCCTCATCCATCCTCTTGGGTACCTCTTCAAAAACCTCTAAAAGATTTGTCAGACATGACTTCCCATGCACAAATCCATGCTAACAATCCCTAATCAGACCTTGACTCTGCAAATGTTGGTTGATCCTGTCCCTTAGTATTGTCTCCAATAACTTGCCTAACACTGATGTTTAGGCTCACTGGCCTGTAGCTCCCTGGCTTTTCTTTGCTACCTTTCTTAAACAATGGAACAAGATTAGCCACCTTCCAGTCTTCCAGAACTTCACGTGGCCAAAGATGAAGCAAAAATCTCTGCAAGGGCCTCTGCAATTTCCTCCCTAGCCTCCCACAATGTCCAAAGGTGGACTTGATCAGGCCCAGGGGATTTATCCACCTTAATCTGCTTTAAGTCTGCAAACACCACCTCTCTGGTAATATGTATGTGGTCCAAAATATCCCCATTTGTTTCTCTTATTTCCATAGCATCCATGATTGTCTCCTCAGTAAACACTGGGGAGAAATGTTCATTAAACATCTCCCCATCTCCTGTAGCCCCACACATGGACGGCCATGCTGATCTTTAAGAGGACCTATTACCCTTTTACCCTTTTACTCTTAATATAGCTCTAAAGCCTCTTGGGATTACCTTTAACGTTATCTGCCAGATTCATCTCATACCCTCTTTTTGCTCTTCTAATTTCCTTTTTAAGCATGCTGCTACACTTTTTATTGTCATCTAGGGATTCACTTGAGCTCAATAGCTTAAACCCAATGTGTGCCTTCTTCTTTTTCCTGTCCAGAGCTTCAAAATCCCTCATCATCCAGGGATCTCTAAACCTGCTAGCTTTTCCCCTCACCCCAACAGGGACATACTGTCCCTGGACTCTTGATATTACAAAAGCCTCCCATTTGCCAGTCATTCTTTTTCCTTCAAGCTGACTCCCCCAGTTGACCTCTGCTAGATCCTGTCAAATGGCCCCAAAATTGACCTGCTCAGGTTGAGCACCTTAACCTGTGGACCTGTCCTATCTTTTTCCATAACTATGTTAAAACTAAGACAGTTATGGTCACTGGACCCAAACTGCGCTCCGACTGACACTAGTCACTTGTCCAACCTCATTTCCTAAGAGGAGGGCCAGTGTTGCACCCTCCCGAGTAGGGCCCTCTACGTATTGATTTAGGAAATTTTCTTGGACACAGTTGACAAATTCCACCTTGTCCGAGCCTTTTCCACTCTGGGTGGCCCAGTCAATACAGGGGAAATTAAAATCTCCAGCCAATACTACTCTATAATTCCTACAGGTATCTGCTATCTCTTAACACATCTGCTCCTCTCGTCCCGCTGGCTTTTTGGGGGTCTATAATACAGTCCCAACAGAGTGATCATCCCCTTCTTGTTTCTAAGTTCTAACCATATGGCCTCATTTGATGACCCCTTAAGAATATCCTCTCTAAACACAGTTGTTATGTCTTCCCTTATCAAAAGGACAACTCCCCTCCTCACTTACTTCTACTTCTGTTACACTTGTAGCCAGTCCTGCCTTTCTTTTAACCACGTTTCTGATAATATCTCAGTCCCCAGAGCAAATCCATGCTCTGCGCTCATCTGCCTTACTAATCAGGCCTCGTGCATTGCAATAAATGCACTTAAACCAGAAGTCTTTTCCCTCACTTTACTGTGCCCCTGGCTATCCTGGATAGTAAACTTGCTCTTGATGGCTAATGTATTTTGCCCTGACTTCTCGATGGCCCCTCGCTTATTCAGAATCCCACCTCCCTGCCAAATTAGTTGAAACCGTCCCAGGTAACACTAGTAAATCTCCCAGCATTGATATTGGACCCCCTCCAGTTCAAGTGCAGCCCTCCCTCTTGTACAGGTCACCTCTACCCCAGAAAAGATCCCAATGATCTAAGAACTGAAAACCTTGCCCCCTGCAGCAGCTCCTTAACCATGCGTTCACCTGGCCTACCTTTCTATCTTCACTGGTGTGTTGCACTAGGAGTAATCTAGAGATCACTATCCTTAAGGTCCTGCTTTTTTAACTTCTTACCCAAATCCCTATACTCATTCCACAGAGCCCCATCCCTTTGTCTATCTATGTCATTTGTACTGATGCTCACAATGACCTCTGGCTGTTCACCCTTCCCCTTCAGAATGTTCTGCAACTGCTCAGGGACAGCCTTTACCCTGGCAGCCAGAGGCAACACACCATCCTGGTGTCTCTTCTGCAGGCACAGAATCTCCTGCCTGTCCCCCTCACAAATGAGTTTCCTATCAGTATCGCTCTGTTTGACTGCACCCTTTCCCTCTGAGCCTCAGAGCCAGTCAAAATGCCACTGACCTGACTGCTGCTGCTAGCCCCTGAAAGGTCATTCCCCCATCCCCACCAACAGTATCCAAAGTGCTATACCAACTATTGAGGGGAATGGCCACAGGGAACCCTGCACTATCTGCCTTCCACCCTTAGCTCTTCTGGTGGTCACCCACCACCTGCAGCCTGCACCTTATGAGCAACCACTTACTGTAGCTCTTATTAATGATGTTCTCTGCACCCTGGGTGATCCTAAGTGCATCCAGTTCCAGTTCCAGTTCCCTAACGCAGTCTGCCAGGAGCTGCAGCCGGGTGCACTTCTCATAGGTGTAGCCACCAGTGACTCTGGAAGTCTCCTGGTCTCCCACATCTTGCAAGAGGAGCATGCCACTGCCCTAGCTGCCATCCCTATTGCCTTCAATCTAAACGGAAAGAAAGTGGGGTTAAAAGAGTCCTTACCTGTACCCCTGCTCAGCCTCCTTTCACCAAAACGTTTTGAGCAAAGGCCTCAACACTTTCACTCTAACACTGGCCCGCTCTCTTAATGGCTGCTGCCTTGTACACCGTTACCTTGCCAGCCATCCTCCTCACAGAGTACTTTTTCTTTGTGGTCAGAGGACAAGGGGGAGTGGGAAACACCAATATAGTGTTTTGGGTTTAACCATACCTTGATGCCAGGTTCTGTCTGACCTGCTGTATAACCGTGATGACTGTGGCGATGTCTCCCAGAATTCTACTGTGATGATTCTCAGATGCCCTCTAATTCACTCTTGCTTAATAATTGAATAGGTTTCTGAGCGAACTTAATACATAATTAAAATACCCAATTATTTATTAAATAATGTGTTACTTGAATGCATTACATTTATTGTATGAGCTTTATAAATCAATAATTATCTACAATTCCTAAATATTCAAATTAATGGCTGAGGTTATCCCATTTGATTTGACTCTCCAAATGAGTCCACCAGTCAACTGGGTTATTTCTACCATATTCCTAGTAGATTAGTTTTGGTCACTTAACATTATACTTTGACTCTGGACTTCACCCTTGCCTATTTCAGTCTATCAATGCTGCTTTACATAACACCTGAATTCTATTCTTGCCCAAATAATTTCTCCCTGATTCATCATGTTTGTGGACCATTTCCATTATCCCATTAACCACAATTACATATAATTTCTGCCTTTTATTTTCATTTTGCATTCTCCTATGTGCAATTTGAAGTAATATGCCTGCCGCTGTTTGTAATGCTTGACCTAGAATAATTTATTTTTCAAGCTACTGCAACAATAAGTTATGTAACACCTTCACTATAACATAATGTCCCAAGATGCTTCACAGTAATATTACAAAACAAAATATGACACTGAACACGTGAGGAGAAATGAGGTAAATTGCCTGAAACTTGGTTTTGAAAAGTAGGTTTTAAGAAGTGTCTTAAGGGAGGTGTCAGAGTTTGGGTGTAAGATAGAGAGGAGAAGGAACTTTTTCTTTCAAAAGCTTGCTAATGTTTCCAAGTTGCTTATTCAGAAAGCAATGGTGTCTGGATCTTTGAAAATATTCAAAGGTAAGTTAAACATATTTCTGATCTACAAGGGTTTAATTTAAGGAAGTGAAGTTCACCACAGTCAAATCAGCTTTTTTTAAAAATTCCTTTGTGAGTTAAGGACACTGCTGTCTAGGCCAATATTTGATGTCTATTAAGTGTGAGGACAGTTAAGATTCAAGCACATTGCTTTGATTGTGGAGTCACACATAGGCCACAACAGGTACACATAACCGATTTGCTTCCCTAAAAGGCATTAGTAAGCCAGATGGGTTATTACAACAAGCAACTTCAATTACATTGTCACCATTACAATTTTTTTCTGTTCCATATTATTCAAATTTTATCATTTACTATGGTGGGATTCAAACCTACGTTCCCAAACATTTTAGCTTACTAGTTCAATGATGTTACCAATAGGCCATCACCTCCCACTATTAATGCTGGAGCCTAATTCCACTCTTTTTTTGTATGATCTTATATACAAACGAAGAAGCAGCCACTAATGTTGAAGCAATTAAATTGGGGGCTCTCAGACACCAGAATTATATGGGCTGATATGTTGGAGTGTTGTGATATTTAAGGACAATACAGGGATAGGGATGGGCAAGATCACAGAGCGATTTGAAAATAAGAATGAGAATTTTAAGATCAAGTCATTGCTTGTCCAGGAACCAGTGTAGATGATCAAGCACAAGGGCAATAGAGAAATGGGGCTTTGGGTGAGGTTAGGTGAGGCAATAGGGTTTTGGATGACTGACGTCAGATTTATGGAGAGTAGAATATGGGAGACCTTTCAGGAGCATGTTGGTATAGTCAAGTCTGGAGACATCAAAACATGAATGACAGTTTTAACAGCAGATTTTCTGAGGCACTTATACAATCATTCAGCATTACAGGCCTGGAAACAAGCAGTCCTAGTGAGGGAGTGAATATGTCATGGAAAGCTGATTTTGGGGTCAAATGCGCCATCAAGATTGCAGACATCTGGTTTATTCTCAGACTGTTGATGGGGATAGCACCAGACTCACATATAAATAATACTGCATTGAAAATTTTTAGCAAATTGTCTCCTAATAGCATCGGGAGGTGGAAGAGTTAGTGTAGCGGTAACGTTATTGGACTAATAACCCAGGGCTCCAGTTCCGGGGACATCAGTTTGAATCCCACCATGGCAGATGGTGAAATTAGAATTCACCAAAATCAAACTCAGACTCATTCGGAATTTACAAGAAAGGTCCAATGACAATTATGTAACCACGGTTAATAATCTTAAAATCCCATCTGGTTCACTAAGTTTCTTTGGAGAAGGAAATCTGCCATTATTACCTACTCTATCCTACATGTGACTCCAGACCCACATCAATGTGGTTAACTCCTCTCTAACTGATGGAAAGTAAATGCTGGTCTTGTCAGCAACACCACATTCCATGAACAATTAGAAAAAAATCTTACACTCTTAATTTCTTTCAGTTGGAGAGTTCTATTAAATATTTATTCAATTGGAACCATGGATATAAGTGGCTATTGATATTCAGCTTTGGTCATCCACTGTCTCACTCCATAATTTTAGTAAAGAGCTATCCTCTTAAAATTGATTTTGATATTCTCACAATAAAAGTAACTAAATTTTCCCTTCCACTTTACATCCCACATTTCTTAGTCTTCTTTTTAAAACCATATTTCTCTTTTGTTCCTGATTGCTATATGATCTGTGGCTTAATTTAAATCTCCTGTCTCCCCTCTTTACAATTTTTCTTAAAAACTATTTTCTGAGTTGGTAGTCTGGCAGCTGTTCTATTTACCAACTGCTTTGCAGTTTTAGATGTGTAAGTACAATACATTGGCGCAATACTCAGCCTGAAACCACACATGAAAGTAGGTTGGAGACTGTAATAGTTGACATGAAACCTCATGAAACATGATTTTCTGATGGTAAATTCTATGGAATTTCAGCTTTCAGTTGTTCACAAGCCGGTCTTCAAATTGTTAATCTGGTATGGTAGGTTTATTTGTATACTTAGTGTGGAACAATATTAAGTGTTGCTTGTTGGCTTGGGAGGCCAACAGGTTGTTTGTATGGTCTTCTGAAGTGATATTTAAAGAGAATCTATTAATATAGCAAGTAGTAAAGCAGGAAAGTGGGCTTAACTGACCACTTAATTGACCAGTTGGATAAAAAGGGAAACAGTTCCCTCTTCTTACCACTCCCTCACTTTTGATGGTGTGCAGTGCCTGCAATGGGCTTCACTTGTAAATATCAAATTGGCTACAGGGGTGATTTACTGTTAGTAGTTAACAGCTTAAAAACAAAAAAAGGTCATTGCGATTTGGTGATGGAGAAAAAGTGTTCAGTTGTGTGATAGTACTTCCTGATATAAAACATGAATGAGGGTTTTAACAGCAGATTGTCTGAGGCACCTGTGCAATCATTCAATGTTACAGATGTGGAAACAATTAGTCTCAGTGAGGGAGTGAATGCGTTGTGGGAAGTTGATTTTGGGGTCAAATTTGCTATCAGGTTTGCAAACATATGGTTTAGTCTCATTCAGTTCCTGGGGAGAGTGCTTCACTCACACATATGTTAGCAAATTGTCTCCTAATTGCAAAAATAATAGGTAACAAAAGCTCACATGTCCTTGAAGAGGGAGCATGTGGTGTACACCAATACTCTTGATGCCTTTAGAAAGAGGTGGGCACCATGGGAGACACAGCGTTTTATCTCCCCATCCAACTCCATTTTGATTTAACGACTTCCCACTGTCCCTACCTCACCCTCACTTTTGATGGTTTGCATTGCCCTTTACAGCTTCGCATGCAAGTATCTAATTGGCTACATGGGTGATTACTGGTGGCGGTTAATAGTTAAATGCAAATATAAAATTTCACAGTGATTTGGTGATGGGGAGAAAAGCCATTCAGTTGTGTGTAAGAGTATTTCTGGATAAAAAGAAGGAACAACTCCCTAGGAGAGGGAGCATGTGGTGTGACCACCAATAATCTCAATGTCTTTATAGAGAGGTGGGCACCACAGGGGATACAATGCTTCATATTCCCTTCCAATTCCATTTTGATTTAGTCCCCTCTCCTTCTCCTATCTCTCCTTCACCTTTGATGGTTTGCCTTGCCCGCAACGGGCTTTGCATTTAAATGAATCAATAGGAAGCATGAGTGATTTACTGGTGGTTGTTAAAAGGTGAAAAAATGGACACCACAGATGATTTGATGATGGGTGGAAAAGAAACTGTTGAGTGTAAGACCAATTCTGGATATGGCAGTAAAAAGATATAATGGAGAACTGCCTGGGTGATTTGGTGATGGGGAAAAAGAAGTTCCAGTTTTGTGTAAGGGTACTTCTGCACATAGACAAATAAAGGGGAAAGGTATTTTGTAGTAATATGGACCACGTGTATGTTGGTTGGGGGAGATTGCACCCCTTTTTAGTTTTGAAAAAATCTTTTGCTGTGCTTTTGCTTGTGCTTCAGGCTCCTGCTCCTGATCCAGTGCAGACAGGACGGGCAAGATTGACAACTTCTCGGATCTTTTTCTGGGCCCAGCTAAAGTTGCCATCAGTAGATGCAGGCCCCATGCCGTGTTGGACAGTGCTTGTAAATGTTTTGCGTAATTAGAAACATTGGTGATTTGGTGGTGGAGAAAAATATAAAGCAATGTAACGCAGGTGATTTGGTGTTGGAAAAATATTTCAGTGGTGTGTGGAAGCGTCTCTGGATATAAAGAAAGTGAAATCAGGGGGCCACTTGTGATGTAGTTGTAGTGTTCCCTACCTTAGAGCCAGAAGGTCTGGGTTCAAGTCCCGTCTCTTCCAGAGGTCTGTCATACAATATCTGAATAAGTTGATTAGAAATCTCTAAAAAGGGGAACAGGTGTGACTGGTGTGTAGAAGGAACTGTGTAAGACATAGTGGTTAATAAACTTTACCAACAAAGAAAGATGTCTTGGTTTCTGTCTTACTGACTGGCTTCAATCTAATTTGACAATTTACAGCATGGCTGTAAATTGTCAAATTGGATCCAAGCCAATCTGCCCATTGACAACTGTATTAGAATCCATTCATTCCAAATCCCACATTCTATCTCTGTAGCCCTGCAAATTTATTCCTTAAACTGACCATCCAATTTTCCTTTGGAATGTTTGATCATCTGTTTCCAAAACCCTCATAGGCAGCAAAATCCAGGTTAAAACCCTTGTTGTGTAAAGAAAATTTTCCTAACTTGATCTCACTTGATTCTATTGCTCAAAACCGTAAATCTGTATCGCCCTGTCTATGTACCACCAGTAAGTGGGAATAGTTTTTCCTTGTTTGCCTTATCCAAGTCTGTCATTATCTTGTAACCTTGATCAGATTCTCTCTTCTGTCTCAAAGAGTACACCCAGGCTTCTCCAGCCTAACATTGTAGCTAAGATATCCCTGTCCAAGACCATCGTGATAAATTTCCTGTGTTCATATACTTTGTCCCAGATATTCCAAAGGCCAGGGAATCTTTGGAGGAATGTAGACTGGAGTCATGCATTGGGTCCATGTGTAATTTCAACAGAGCTAACTCCATGAGAATTGCCCCAGAATTTGAATTTTCCAGTGGACAGTTCCCTGTGGCTAGAACACTCTGAAAGAGTCCATTACAGTTAAAGAATTTGAATGATTCTGACTTACTTGAGTTTAATTATATCCAGGAACAATTAGAGAAGTAAAAGACGACTCCACTCCTGGGTAATTATTAAACTGACACTTGACTCGCCATTAATCCCCTCTCAACTTCACTTCTCAAAACCTATCAAAACCATCCCCTGATCAGCTGACTCACCCTGCTGACCTGACCCAGGCCTGCTGGACCCAACACCTTCCCCACAGATTTCATTATCCTTCAACCAGCCTGAGCTCCCCACTAGCAAAGAACCTACAGCCCTCACCTTATGGACCTGACACCATGTCCAAAACCCAGCCCTCACCAAACACCCCCAATCCCACCACCCCCTCACCTAGACTCGACAAGTCCTGACCTGAGCTGACAGTCCATGCCACAAACCTGACACGGTGATGCATTGGTACCCCATCCAGCTAGCATGCTGGCATCCTTGCCCACCTAGTATTCTGTACCCCCCTCACCTAAATGGTGCACTATCCACTCATCCACCTAGCACCCTACATTCCTCACACCCAGCACAGAGGTAGGGCATCTGAACTGATCAGAACATCTGGACTGTCTTTCCTGAAGTTTGCTGACCGGAACTGGGTGCAACCTATAGACAGGATGTAGCTCAAGGCGTGTAAATTGTGTGGTGTTGTAGTTATACAGCAACTAGGGTGAGAAAATGGGCTTTGTATGTGAGACTGTTGGCAATGCTGGCTATGTGCATAACTTTGTAACTGCTGTGCCACTATATTGCTAGTGAGAGGGTGACACCAGATTTGCAACATATATCTTGGTACACAGCAGCCTTCTAAAGTTGGTATGGGTGAAAGGGATGTCAGCTTTTTAGTGGGTATCCAGTGAGTGCGGACTTGTTGCAGGAATGGCGCATGGTAATATGGGTTTGTAGTTCCCACTGGATACTTTGCAATTCCCCTGATTGCTGCTGCTGGCCGCACAGAATGGAATGTTGCCCACTATGAAAGAATGGGCTTCAGACAATAAGTCCAGAGACCATAGCTCCTCCACCTGCCTGCTTCCACTGCACAACACTGCCATCCCTCACCCCAATTATCAAGATCCACAGCTAGTCAATAGACAGTATGGATCAATTCATTGTGGACAGAATGTTGTCCATCACAAACAAAAAGCCATAGAGGTCAGTTAGATACTTATTCAGGTACATTCGGCAGAATACCATGAGAAATCCTGTTAGGTCTTGTTAGAATCCCTCTAAAAAATCAACACAATTCATGCTTAGCCAAAAAAAAATAAGACTCAACCCATTGACTTTAGGTTCTCTGGTAATTAAGGGATCTGAGATTAAGTAAGAAGATGAAGTTGAGGTAGAAAATCAACAATGATCTCATTGAATGATCGAACTGGCTTTATGGACCAAATGGCCTACTCCAGCTCTTATTTATTATGTCCTTATATCTGTGTTCTTTCTGGGCTATTTAGTTGTATACTTTGGAATCAAATGAGGACGCGATAAACAAATTCAAATTAAAACAGCTTTATTTCATCACTTTCTATAGTCGTCAAAATTAAACATCAGTTTTACAGCATTATGGCTATTGCAAAGTAATTTCTACCCATTATCTCAGCTGAAATTAATCAATTTATTTTGCATAATTGGCCACAAAAAATCACATCTACCTCATTCAGTTGTGGTCTTAAATTAAAAAATAGCTTTATGTAATTAAAAACACCGGCTAGTATGATAATATCCAAATCACGTGAATGTGAAACCATCACAAAATTTTACATAGCATCCTTACTGGCTAATAATTTCTGCTCCTATTCTCTTGGATACTAGGTGGCTGTTCCTGCTCATATGTAGCTGGCTTTGCCTACTTATCCTGCAAACCTCTTCTCCAAAACCCAGTGTTGTCTATTCTCCTTCACCCTAATCCTGACTGAGTGTTCTGCTCTGCTATGTCTTATTGTTTACTGTAGTACCAGCTGGCCAACCAACATTCAGTCTTCTGGTTATACTTCTTGCATAGTGATTCCCAAATGACCCATTTTATGCTTGTGCAGGAATATTTCTTGCAACCCAGTTTTTAATGCCTAAACTCATTACATCATCCAGGTTTGGCCATTTTGAATTTACTTGCCTGAAATCATAACATTGCATGAATGGAAATTGAGTAATTGGTCTATCATCAATTGGTTTCCCAGCCAAGTGTGCCATTTGAACTGTAGTTTGGATCTTGCATCCAAATAGAAATGATTCAGCATACTCTATTGTATCTGGCCAGAAAATATTTATAAGCAAACCTTATGTTTCCGAAAAATGTCACTTACTGAACCTAGTGTAAGGATCAATAGATCCCAACTTTGATTAATGGGCTGTCCTGTTTCAGTTGGTTTCAGCTAATTGAGTTACTAACAGCAGTGTTTAGGGTAGATAGGTGAACATTTCTTTGTGTCAGCTGGTGGTCATATCTGGCAACTCTTACTGGAAAGTGTGGAAGCGTCTCTGTCCATCAAGTGAGGACAGGATTGGGCCTGGCTTTATTTCAGTTAACACTCTTCATTGCTAGCTGAATAGCAAACAAATAATTACCAATTCCAGACTTGGACATGAAGAGACACTGAAGGTTGAGTAGTATTTATAGAATTACTTCTTGATAAAGTGCAATAGCTTCAGTTGATAACTGGAGAAAATTCTCAGAGTAAAAACTGCTGTCACAGTGCTAGCTTGTTATTGAGGCTTACATCTGGGTACTTAAACTCAGTTTAGACTACACCCCAGAGTTCTGAACGAGATAGCTGAGAAGATTGTAGAAGCATTAGTAGTGATCTTTCAAGAGTCATTGGTGTCAGGGACGGTCACGGAGGACTAGAAAATGGCTAAGTTAACACTCCTATTTAAGAAGGGAGAGAGGCAAAAGACGGGAAATTGTAGACTGGTTAGCCTGACGTCGGTCTTTGTAAGACTTTATGTTCCATACTAAGAATGAGATTGCAGAGTACTTAGAAGTGCACAGGATAGTAGGGTTGAGCCAGAATGGCTTCATCAAGGAGAGGCTATACCTGACCAATCTGTTAGAATTCTTTGAGAAGGTAATAAGCAAGTTAGACAAAGGAGAGCCACTGAACATGATCCATGTGGATTTCCAGAAGCCTTTTCACAAGGCACCTTGCAGGAGGCTGCTAAATAAGATAAGAACCCTCAGTGTTGGGGACAAGGTACTGGCATGGATAGAGGACTGGCTGACTGGCAAAAAGCAGAGAGTAGAGATAAAAGGGTCTTTTTCAGGATGGCAGCCAATGAGTAGCAGATTCTACAGGGATCTGTATAGGGACCACAATTATTCATGTTAAACATTACTGATCTGTGCTGAAATTGGAGGGGTTCCAGACGAAATTTACAATGATCCCGGGGATGAAGGGCTTGTCATATGAGGAGCAATTGAAGACTTTGCAAACATGCTTAGAATTCAGAAGGATGAAGGGAGGATCTGATTGAAACTTACAGCAAACTGAGAGGCCTGGATAGAGTGGATGTGGAGAAGATGTTTCCACTAGTAGAAGAGACGAAGACCTGCGGACACAGCCTCAGTGAAGAGACATCCCTTTAGAACTGAGATGAGAAGGAGGGTAGTTAATCTGTGGAATGGAATATCACAGAGGGCTGTGGAGGACACATGATTGAATGCATTTAGGACAGAGGTAGATAGGTTCTTGATTGGTAAAGGGATCAAAGGTTATGGAGAGAAGACAGGAGAATGGGGTTGAGAAATATATCAGCCATGATGGAATGGTGGAGCAGTCTCAAAGAGCTGAATGGTCTAATTCTACACCTAGGTCTTATGGTCTTACGGATGTGTGTGGGTCTGTTGATGAGAATCATAGCTTGCATGCCACTGTGCAGCAGGCATGGTATTGGTAATGAATTTCTGTGGAAAACCAGATTTCAGGAGAGTGCTCCATAGCGACCCCAGCTCCAGCTGACAGAGTTGAAGGCCATGTCTTTCTAGCTAGTGGAAGTCACGAGTTTAGGATGTGATACAGAAGAAGCCTTGGTGTTGCTGAAGTGCATTTTATAGATGGTACTCGCTATGACTTTGATGCACTGTTAATGGAAGGAGTGAATTTTTAAGTTTTGGATGAAATGCCAGTCAATGGACTGCTGGTTTAGATGGTGTTAAGCTCCTTGAGTGTTGGAGTTGCTCTCATCCAGGTAGGTAGACAGTATTCTAGCATATCTCTGATTTTTCAGTACTAGGTGGTGGACAGGCTTTAGTGAGTCCTCACAGAATATCTAATCCCTGATTTGCCCTTGTAAGCACAGAATCTGGGTAGTCCAAATCCATTTCTGGTCAATAGTGACCTCCCCAGGATGTGAATGGTGGGCAAATGGTAATACCACTTGTTACAAAGGTACTTTATATTTAACATTGGTTGGAAGACTTTATGTTTTGAAGGACTGTTGACAAAGAAATTTATTTCAAGTTTTGTCAATATACCCAGAGTGTTTTATTTTAGAATGGTAATTAAAACACCCTGCAGATATTGGAGATTTTTCTTAACAAGGCTTCCTTGAAATCATATCACTAATGAAAACCATTTTTCTTTGCTGTAGACCCTGTCTTTTAAGGCAACTGGCATGGAGATGTTCTTGTTTCATTCAATTCAGTTCGAGGGAAGCCTGCTTTGAGCAAGCTACCCAGCAGATCTCTCTCATTTCTAAAAAGAAAGCCCATTGAAAGTGATTGGAAAAAAAGACTCTCGATTGTGTTTCCTGGGCCAGCTGTGCATGCAAGTCTTCAAACTCAACTGTGCATTGTTTGCCACTCGACCACATGAAGAAGAACATCAGAGCAACAGACTTGGAACATGCTATGCTTTATCCTTTTACATCCTCATATAAACCATTAGCCAAAAGTGTTCTTTTTCAGAAAGCCAATCTCTACAGAAGGTTGTATTTTTCTCTCTTCCTTCGATCATTCAGTAAGTCTACTCCAACCAAGGCTCAAAATTAAATAAAGTAGTCCAATTGTCTCAAACTAAAGTTGAAGCTGAGGGAGTTATGAATACTATGTGAAAAAATTGGAATCTGATGATGACGTAAAGACCTTCTCACCTATGCATGAAGACTGGATAGTGTTTCATAATATAGTGGCACCATACAAATATCATCAAGAAATATTAATGATATCCCATGAAATTCCTGAGGCAAGAAGTGTCAGAATCTGAAAGACTCAAGAACATATAAATCAATAGTTTTACTCCCTAGGTCTGCATGAGGGTATGGTCCAGTTTAGTAAAACATGCCATATGTGCAAGGTTGTGGGAAAGCTATAAATGCTGTCATACCGGCACCTGAAATTCCCATACCATTTTTTGAAGAAGCATCTAGTAGAATGTTCATGGACATGTGTGGGACCATTACCAAAAAGGAATACAGGACACCAGTATATCTTTACTGTCATGGATATAGCTATTTGATTCCCAGATACAATACCCTTATGAACTATCACAGTTCATGCAGATGTAGAGAAGTTAACTCAGTTCTTCTCCTGATATGGATTACTGATAGTGATTCAGTCAGACAAAGGTCTCAATTTCATGTCCAAAATGTTACAGGAATTTATGAATAATCTGGGCATACCCCAGTTCAAGTCTTCAAAAAACCATTCACAGGTAGAAGGAATTTTAGAAAGGCACAATCAAATACATAAATCAATAATCAGGGCATACTATTGTTAATATTCTTATGATTGGGACAAAAGACGGGTATTTCTTTAGTTTTCTTGGCAGTATTAACTTAATTCGTCTACTGGATTTTGTCCTTTTGACATAGTTTATGGTCATGACATAAGGAAACCTCTGAAACTAATCAAAGAAAATTGTTTAGGGCTAAAGAACAAGTCATCCGTGTTGAACAATGTGTCTGTGTTCTGGGAGCAGCTCGCAGGAACTGGCAATGTACCTCACAAGCACGTTAGGACATCACAAAATGCCATGAAACAATGGGCTATCAAGCATGTCAAATCCCGAGTAGTTCAACCAGGAAATGAGATATTAGTATTACTGCCTTTACAAAGTGGACTGTTGAAAGAACAGTCTAGTGTTCCATATAGAATAGTTAAAAGAATTTTTAAATTATCTAATTGATATCTGAGACTACCAGAAAAAGAATTGACTGTCTCACGAATATTTTGAAGCATTATCACCATGAGAAGGAAGATAAGCAATTAACAGGTCTTTCAGGCACGAGGGAGTTATGATGAAAGATGTAATTCATGTGTTATGCTCTTAGGTTTGGATTTCAAAACAGAAAATAAAGAATATGCATTGGTTCTATTAAGTTTATTTTCCAAAGAACTTCAGTGTTGGTCCACTCACATCTGCCAAAGACGCATAAAACATAACAGGAGGTACATCATATAGCGGCTTACTGCTCACTGCTCCAGCTCACTGACCTTTCATCACAATGAGGAAAACTACACATCAGATAGCTTTTCACCAAAGGCTTGCATGGACAAGGTTACAAGGTAACACCTACAAAAGATGTCACCCCACAGGAATGCCAGGCACACAGATCACATAAAGCCTTATGATGCCACAGAATAAATCCCTCAACTTGCAACTTTCCCATACCACGTTATACTTATAAGCTTTATACATGGACAACCAACAGCTGTATGGATTTACATCTCTCTACAACTACCAATGCATGCAAAGTATTTACATATCCATGCTAATGTCCCTTCATGCTTCTTTCCCTGTGTAGGAGAAAAATGGGCACATAGAGAAAAATTAAGTTAATACTGGACAGTCAACATGGCTTTGTCAAGGACAGGTTATGTTTGATAAATTTAACTAAGTTCTTTGACGAGGTAACAAGGGCAATGAAGAAGGTGAGTTCTGTGGATGTTATATAGTTGAACTTCCACAAAGCATTTGATGTGGTGCCACACGTCAGGTTGTTTAGTAAAGAGGAAATGTTTAGGATAGATAGGTCCTTGGCAACATGGATTAGAAGTTGGCTAAAAGTTAGGATGTGTAGGTGTGGATGGGCATTTCTCAAACAGAAGATGAGCTAAAAGCAGTGTTGCCTGAGGATTAGTGTTGGGGCCCTTGCTTTTTCTGATTTATATAAACAATTTGGAAATAAGTGTAGAGGACAAAATCTCTAAATTTGCAGATGATATTAAGGTAGGGCGAATAGTGAATTGTGAGGATGAGACTGAACAACTTCAGAGATATCGATAAGTTGGCCAAAGACACCTAGCAGATGAATTTCATTCAGAGAAATATAAGGTAATGCATTTTGGTAGAAGAAACATGGAGAGTCAATACAGGCTCAATGGTACAACTTTGAGGGGAGTACATGAACACAGGGGCCTCCGGGTTCCAGTGCATAATTCTCTGAAGGTGGACAGGCAAGTTAAAACAGTTGTTAAGAAGGCTTATAAGATCCTTCAGTTTATAAATAGAAGCACAGAGCATAAAACCAAGGAAGTGACTGTGTCTAAAGCTCTATAAATCATTGGTCAGAATACATTTGGAGTATTGTCTTCAGTTCTGGGAACCTTATTTAAGGAAGGATGTTAAAGCCTGGAGGGAGTTCAAAGGAAATTTACTGGAATGATACCAGGAATGAGAGATTTTAGACTCCAGGAAAGATTAGAAAACTTGGGCTTATTCTTCTTGGAGCACAGAAGATTAAAAGGTGACCTTATTGTTCTGTTCAAAATTAGGAACAATTTTGACAGGGTAAAGAAGAATATTCTGTTTTCACTAGTTGGTATGTCAGTAACTAGGGGTCACAATTTTAAGATTGTCAGCAAGACAGCTTGGAGTGAGACAGGGAGAAACTTCTTTACTCAGAGAGTTGTTAGAATTTGGAATGTGCTGCCTCTGAGAGTGATGGAGGCAGATTCCAGAAATGATTTCAAAACAGAGCTGGATATATATTTGAAAGTGATGAATTTAGACTGCTATGGAGATATGCTGGAGAATGGGACGGGCTAAGTAGGAGTCGGTACAAATATGATGGGCCAAATGGGCTCCTTCTGTACTGTAAAATTCTATGATTAAGCATGAACATGCACAGCTAGGTGTTTGGGGGAATGCTTGTTCAAAGATTCTTCACCTTTTTTGAGGGGCAGGCCACCAAGCTGACAGGGGAGCAAGGGGAATGTGCCTATGTTGAAGAGGAGATTGACTATCTGCAGCATTCACTGAGAAAATCTCAAAGCAACTACTCTAAGCTGCATATCAAGCAGTTACATCTTGACAAAGTGTGTAGCATCAGCTCATTGGCCATTAGTGAGCTGACAGAGATGCAGAGGCAAGGAAAAAAATTGCCTGGGCACAATAATAATGTGCAGTCTGGAACAAAAGGCACAGGAGTCAGCCCAAGTTCTGTCTGATGTCATAAGTCCAGCAACTGAGCATATAGCTGCCTCCATGGATCAAGCAGCTCTGGCAACAGAGAATGAGGTCTGCAGAACAGACAGTATCTGTCAAAAATGTGCTTGGGCTTTCACTCCTTTGCTTGAGCTGTGGATGCTTCAATTGTCTGGTTCGGCAAGACGGAACCAAGGGACCTTGACCTCTTTCTATGTGTCCAAGCCCCTCTAAGGTGAGCAAGTTGCTCTTGTGCATTGACAGGAAGGAGAAGCACATGACAGACGACAAGGAGATTGTCATCTGCACCACCCCACCTCTCTGAGGGACCCAAACACCTCCATCAGGTCAGGCTGAGGAAGTTGCACCTGCAAGAAACCCAGCAGACTGAACGCCTATAGGTTCAGGCACTACAGAGCATGGCTAACAATGTCATTGGAGGCAAGGCAGCAACGAAAAAACCCAGCTAAGATTGCTGAGATATGGCTGTCAACCTTGTGGACAGCACCACACTTAAAACAAAATAGCATAGCGTAATAAAGATTTACACCACAGAAACAGACCCTATGATCCAACTTGTCCATGCTGACCAGATAGCCTCAATTAATATAGTCCCGTTTGCCAGTATTTGACCCATATCCCATTAAATCCTTCTGTAGTGAGTGGAACCAGCTGGATCTTGTTGACCATGAGATCCTTGACTGAGGTTGTTAACCTGGGCCAATCAGGAAAACCCTGGTTAACCAATATGTCCAGGAGACCTGCTACAGATATACTAGTCTGAAAATGTCTGCTTTCATCCGCTCTTGGAAGCCAAGCAGACTCAGGCCTTGTTAGTATTTGGATGGGAGACCACCAGCAAATACCAGATGCAGTCGGCTTTTACCACCAGCAGTGGCTGTTCACATCACCCCTCCACACTTGTATTCGCCACACAATTGAGCAGCAGGCCATTTTTGGGCCTGGCCAGGCTACCTACAAAAAGGTCCAGGCAGCAGGCCATGGAGGAGGCATTTCGGCTCACTGCTGTCCCTCTTCCACGGCTTTGTCCAAGCTCGGTGTCCTTGGAGAAGGAAAATGCGGTGTCCACCAATGGTCTTGATACCATTACGGAGAGCTGGGCACCATGGGATGCGGAGTCCTTTATTTCCCCCTCCAATTCTATTTTGGTTTGATCCCTACCCCCACTTCACTTTTATCATGTCGACATTGCTCTAATGGGCTTTGCTTGTTACTGGTTCCCTGGTCACATGGGTGTTTTTCCTGGTAGTGGAATATTGAACAAAATTATTTACACAAATGGTATTTTTCTTTGAGTCCCTGCATAACACATAAAGCATGGGTGCTGTGGGGGAAAATAAGCATTATAGCTGTATGGTAGCAGTATGGGGGTATCTTTTTTTTAAATCAGGAGATTTAGAATCCCTACAGTTCAGGGGACTGACTTCAATCTGGCTGGCCACAGCCACTGTACTATGCACAGGTGAATAAAGGGTGACTTGGTGATGGAATACCAGCCTCCGTGCAGTTATTTCACCTTCATATTCATGTATCCATCCAGATGACGTTTAAATGTTGTAATTGTACCAGCCTCCACCACTTTCCCTGGCAGTTCATTCCATACATGCACCACCCTCTGGTAGAAAAGTTGCCCCTTAAGTCCCTTTTAAATCTTTGTACTAAATGCCTATGGTCTGTTTCAATTTGTTAAGACTTCTAAATGTTCATTCCTTATAGTCTACCTTGTGGAGTACTGATTACCTTAGATACTCACATACACATCATATGCAGCAGTGTGAAGAATGTGGAGGCTTTCATTCACTGTTCACTCAGTTTTTTTAGAAGGGTCATTGGACCCAAAACGTTAACTCTGATTTCTGTCCACAGACAATACCAGACCTGCCGAGCTTCTCCAGCAATTTCTGTTTTCGTTTTTCTTTCATTCATTGTTACCTTCTGGGAGGGACATAACCTCTGGAAAGTGGGCAGTCAAACTACATGGTAGGATTTCAACAATCAATTAGCATATTTTAGCCTCTTTGCCATTCAGTAATAAATGGATGCTTCTTATAAGTGAAAGTTTGAGTTTCTGAAATGGGATCCCCATGTAAGCCTGCAAATCTCTACCATTTGTTCTGGCCTCAAAACTAAATAGAAAGTTATTGGTGCAAAGAGAACAATTTCATTTATGAGCAATGATAGACAAAGATTCTTACTGTTTAACATGTAAGAAATAAGAATTCTCTTGATGGCAAAAATGCCTCTGCATCACAATTGGCTTATATATCTATGTGTCCACAAATGTTAATGCAGAGTTGGTTGGCCTCAAATCTAGCCACCAGCAGGTTCTCCCCAGGCTGTCTGCTACATCTCACTGCTGCCCTGCCTTCCTCAGCATCTTCATCATCAGCATTGGCTCCCTCAGCATCTCTGTCAGACTCTGCTTTTTCTTCATCTGAGGAGAAAGCTGCTCATCCGTCTCTCCCTCTTCCAAGTTTTCATTTGTTAAACTATTTTGTGCTGGGTGCAGCTATCAATACCATTTCTGGAGACTCAGTCAGTCAAATAGTGGAGAGTACTCCTGGAACAACAGAAGTACATTTTCAGAAGGCAAATTGATTGTTCAATGATGGGCCCAGTGGGTTGCATATGCCGCATTGTAATGCTGTTTGGCATCACACTGAAAGTTGCATACTGTGTTCATTAAAGATGACTTCTGGGGTACCCCTTGTCACCCACAAATCAGCCATGGAGATTATGTAGGCAGGCAAACATTTGAGGAAACTAGTTGTAGTATAGAATGTAAGCATTATTAATAGCTTTCTGGATAGCAACACACACCTCTAAGTATTATCGTCTTTGGTTCTAAATGAGCTTCACGTTGAGGCAGTGAAATTTCTTCCTGTTCAGGAACCAGACTGAATGATACTATAGAACTTTGAGTCTTACATGTGCACAGTAACCTCTTGGACATGAGGGAATCCAATGATGGCTGCAAATATGACATCTTGATTCTGGTACCTTGGCTGTCAGGAACTGGTGAACTCCATTTTTTATCTTGTAAAGCATGTTGGTGAACTCTCAAATGGACTTGTGGGCTGTTGATTGAGTCACACCTGTCCCAGTTGAGGTTTGAAAGGAAATTCATTGCAGCTGTAATCTTAAGTGCCTCTGATATAGCACTTTCTTTGAATCCAAACACTTCAGATCTTCCTACAGAAGGTGACAGATGACAGTTTCTCTAATCATACAAGATGTATGCGACACTGCCTTTCTCTTATCTGCAAGTAACTGGAATGCCTTTAGGATGTACTGTCTCAGTAGGCTGATTTATGAGACAGAAGACCTTGGCTTCTCCCTCCGTCCCATGCACTGCTTGCCTGTCCACAACTGCAGTTGTCTGAGCCTCATGAGATGTTGGTTCTGTTGGCGCTATTCATCCCTTTTCCTATGTCTACTTCTTCCTCTCTTTGGTAATGTTAAAATAGCTGCAGAGTTAAATTGCTCAAAAATCAGGCTTGGAAGTACTGATCTGTGAAAAAAAATGTTAGAAATGAGGTACATATTTTCTATTTGATACCTTGACATAGTCAACTTACCCCATGGGAGCCATAGCAGCCTGCTTATGTCTTGGGTGAAAGACCACCCTACAGCCACCTATATATGGTGAGGTGCATCTTCCTTGACCCAAATTAGTATTCCTTTCCTGATGCTACCATGTTGAAGATATCTGTACCCTTGATCTTTATCACAATTGTCAAAAAATTGGTCTTGATGGCCTTTAATATCCACTGTGATACAGCCCTAAAATTTTGGAATCTACAGCCTGCATAATGCTTCCATCTCTGTGCTTAACCTCCATATACATGGGCCTGTTTAAACACACCCAACTAATCCTTCTTGTCAAATGTTAATGAATGATGAAACATAGTTGGAATGTTGGTGAAAGAGCTTATTAACATTATTCTGCAATAAAGTCTTCTGTTCTATGCAAATGCTTTAAATGAGTGTTTGCACAACAGTATTTTTCAGTTCCTGTTTTGATTCCTTCAGTTGGGTGTGTGCATGTTGTGCATGATACCTACAAACTGATCTATTGCTTTTCCCATTGGTGCTGCACATTCTCTGAGAGACCGTGTTTTGGAAAGTAATTTAGTGAAAGATGGTGGTAGTTAGCCTTTTTCTTCTAATGCTCCTCCGTCCTTCTTCAAATACTTTCAATGATTATTGGCTCTTCCACCAAGACTTTTGATATTTCTGCTCTTCCCCAAGCCCACTCTCATCTAGATCTCTATGCCAAGCCTTACCTTTACACTGATCCTTTGTCAGTTTACCTGTCTGTTCTCTTAATTAACCCATTATCTTCCCCACCCTTATTATACAGCTCTCACCCTTCTCTATCCAACTTGCCCCCATGACTGTGACCTGCCCCTCTGCATCTCAGTTTGTATCTTTCTATTGTTGTTAATAACTCTCCCATTTAAGTTCCATTCCCTATCTCTGCTTTCTACTTAGCCCACCTTTCAATCTACCTTTTCCATTTATCACTTTTAATGTTGATCTGCCTTTTAGGTTAATCCCCATTTCAGTTGATTCTCCATTTAAGTTGAGCCTTACCTGCCTACCTCAGTCAGGTTTATTGGAATTGGGTCTTGTGGCTGCTTCCCTTGAGCAAGTAATGGACCCAATCAGGCTTCACCTTGAACAATCAAAGTGTTTAACTCCAAGGCAGACTACATATGACTGAGTCTTCTTACGTACTGTGAACATGGAGACGCTTAACCCCTAACACCGTAAGCATTTATAATAAGAAAGCAGACTGAATATTACAGATTTTTCATAAGCTTGTTGACCAAGACAGCTTCACCCCTGACACTGTAGGTGTTTGCTCAAAGACACAGCTTAGTTAGGAAGGAGCCAGGTAGCAAAAGAAGTTTATGTTTACTGGAGCTTAGAGGAAGAAGGCTACCCTGCCATGTTATATGCCTTATATATATATTCAACACTATAACGACACATTTTCTGTTTTTAGCTGATAAGATTATGCCTATAAACATAGGTCCAGTGGGCTGGGGTGTCAATGAGTGTCCACTACGTACTAATAAATGCAAAACAACTTCCCAACTGTGAAGGTTGGGAAACCCAACCTGCCTGAAAGGCTCTGAGAATTTAAAAGTAAAATATTAACCCACAATTAGTAACTGAACTCCTGCCTCCAGCCCAACTAAATTCCCCATCTGCCCTTTTAAAAGTTCTAGGTGGGTCTGTTTATACAATCAGTCCTCATCCCTTTAAGTATTTGTTTTGTTCTAGTAAATTTGTCCTCCGATGTCAGTATAGCTTCCCTGAGCTTACAGTGCCAAAGCTGAATACCATGTTCTTGAGATCTGACTAATCTGTACAACTAAAGCATCAATTCCCATTTTATAATTCATATGTCTTGATATAAAAACCAACTATCCATTAACATTAAGATCACCTTTCAAATTGCCACCAGCTTTTAGAAGCTTGGAAGGAATTTGCAATCATAAATGTTTCTAAATGAGCAATGCCACTTAAATGCAGCATTATATCGTCATTAACTAAGTTCATTGATGCCTGGAGCAGTCATTTAGGGGCATAGACATTGAGTAGAACTCCAAGACGTGAGGTTCCCATATGGTGCGGTAAAATAACTACAACAGGGGTGGGAGTGAGGCAATAATGAGAAGCTACTTGACTAGTTGTCAGTAATTTTTAGCCACATGTGTTTTCCATTATACTTTGAGCATGCCAGCTGCATGTAGTTGTTGGTAATTGGAAAGGCTTTATGGCACAGCTCCTGATGTATTTTAGGTAATTGCAGTTTTTTATACAAAGAACAGATAAATATAGAAATATTTTCCATTTAGTGACTAAATTTAACCTGCACTTTTTCTGAAGGATGAAAATGTGCTTCTACCTCAATCCATTTGTGACATAGATCAAACAGAGCAGGCTATTTATGGGAACTGCCCTATTTCTCATAGGGTGACATTTACATTTTAACTTTATTATTCAACCTGCTTTGAGTACTTTAAGTGGGGTTTTTCTAAACCCAAATTATTCCCATTAATTTATGAAAGAGTTTGGGAGGAATCAACAGAAATGTAGACAATAATGCAGGTAAATGAACAGCCTATTTATGGTTTAGTTATTAAGTTTACTAAGTAGTGCGAAGATGAGCCATACATCCAAAGAAGGTGTGCAGATAATACTCAATCTGTTTGTTGATCTTGGATGCAGTATGTGCTTCTGAGTCCGACAAGAATGCAACTGACCAAGATTTGCACATCTGAATACCATCCACTGTGCACTGGGGCTTTAGAATGTGAAGTTGTCAAATGCCAATGGAGTCAAAGTTGACTGTGATGTTCTCTACAGCAGAAAAGGTCTGTTGATTCTCTGGTTTGAAAAATGGTTTCTTGGCTGAGGTACTAGTGGTGGCCATGGACCATACTTCAGCTTTGGAAGTGAAAGAGAGAAGCATGGAAGATAAAAACAATCTTTATGAAATAGGCAAGCATGCAGAAAGCCTTCGCCAAATCTTATGGTATAATGTAATGAGTAAACATGCAAATATATTTTTCAAATATTAAACAAACATTCTCAGATCACCAATTCTAGTTCCACCAAAACAAAGTAAAACAGTTTTACAACTTGGGATAATTCTGCTTATTTTTCTTTCGAGAACAAAGTTATTGGGTTCCATAAGAGCACTTCTGTGTTTCAGTAGCAATAACTTTCTGATGTGACAGGAACAAATAGCTACTATTCTGTGGAGTCATACACCAGAATCACGCAATAACCAAACATTGCAAGAGGAAAAATGTTTTCTTTCAATTAAAGCTCTCATAAAGCATTCAATAAACTACAAAGAAATACTGGAAACACTCAGCAAGTCAGTCATTATCTGTGGAAAGAGAAACCAAGTTAATGGCTTACAATGGTGTCTTTTCTAACAGCTGGAAAAAGTTAGAGATACAACAAATTTAATCAGTAACAGAGGCAAGGTAGGTGGGGAGGACACTGAGGAATCAAAGGGAATGTCTGTGATAGGATAGAAAGAAGAAAAAATGTTTCAAAAGGTGCTGTTACTGAGACATACTGAGGTGGGTAGGGGTATCTGCAATATGTGGAATGTAGGAACGAGGGTAAGTGATTTAAACCCTAGATGCTTTGCTATAAATATAAATTATCAGCATTGGCAAGATTTTTTGCTGTGTAACATTCAAGTTACTGTGTAACAGAATGAGTGTTACTGTAAGCTACATTAAGCTTATTTTCTAATATGAAGGTTACTTGGTGTAACTGTAAAGTTGCTGTATATACATTAGGGTCAAGATGATTCATTTTGAAGTCATTGATAGACGGTAAGATTAGTGCTTTTGGCCGTAGTTTTCTTCTGTTTGAAAGCGGAGGTGTAACATAGATGGAACTGCCACTACAATAAGGATATTTAATTGGAAGGTTGGGGTTAGGAAGTGAAACTAAATACAGTGCAAGTACAAAGAAGCTGGAACAGGGAAGGGGGTTATTAGGGTGTTGTAACTGGGCTGGTAGTGCAATACAAAGATGACCTTTAACTGCTAAAGTACTACAATTGTGTGGGGTTGTGACTGGGACAATGGCTGTACTATTGCCATGCAGGGCATTTGTATTCAAGCTGTAAGTTGCAGGTAAGCTGTTACATTGTCAAGCTAGGATAGGATGGCAAATTTTATATAACAGATAAGGTTTTCTGGACGGGGGATCGGAACAGTAAATGTTACATGATTCCATATCACTGGAAAATGGTTGCAATATAAATGCTTGATCATGCAATAATATGCAATTGCTTTTTGTAACATCATAAATGTCATTTGGCCATGATATGTCTTGTAAGCGAACATTAATGTTAACGAGTAAATAATTACCATAATGATGAGTCCCAAACTGATGTTTGCTTTTTTAAATACACAGGAAGTCAGGAGATCAAGTGGTACAACTGATGCTCCTATCCACGAGGAAACATTGTAGAGGCTGTGTGTGGCTTGTCACTTGTCACTGGTGTGCATGTCTAGTTGCCAATCATACATAGAACAGAACTGGGGCCTTCAGAGGGGCTGCTGCCAGCTTCAATATAGGGAACACATGTGCATTTCAAAAGAATTTCAATTATTTGAAACTGAAAATCAACTTAATCCAGTATATATACTATGTTTTTGTATCGAGATATAAACATTCATTCCATCCACGTGTTGGGAAATGGACAAACATGTAAGTTTGCATGGAAATAAGTGGTTAACCACATATTAGCATGTTCATTGAAAATTTCTTTCAAAGTTTAATTGTACAACATGCAATTGCTATATGTTCTAACTGATTTATATTGAACTTCTGGAACCGTATTCACATCGAAGTAACTTTCAGCAAATCTTCACAAGTGCCCGGTTGTATCTTCTTGGGCCACAAATAAACTAAGATACTTGTTATTGGATCTAGCCCACAATTTCATTGTAGGCTGATTATTGTTCAAAGAACTGTGGATATTTCAGCTTTGGAAACGCATTATGCTTAAGGGTGGCAAATTTTGAACGTTAAAAGGGACCATCACAGGGAAGCCAGTGAGAACATGTCTAACAAAAAGAACGTGGGAAAAACAGTGAATCCAAAGTTTGAACTGCTTTGAACTTAGTTTTAGTCAGATGGTGTGTGGCTGCAACAGCTATAGCATGGAGCTTTGGTTGCTCTCTCGTGAACCTGGTTAACAATTATTAACTTATTGAAAGCTCAGAGAATTGAATCCCAGTTACAGGAATTAAGTGAATATTCCTTGGAGCCTATTGGAAGCTATTTTTGTTGACCAATGTCTTCAGAAATCAAGCAAGAGACAATCCTGTGTGCCTCTGATACTGTACATCATTGACTGCCTGCTATATCACTTTTACTTTTCCTTTTAATTTATCCGTTAACAGTGTCTATCTGTCTATGTGTAGGAGTTGATGTTGTAATCAAAGAAGTTACAATGTTAATAAAACATTGTTAATTTTTAGTTAAGCATAAATTTCAATCTCTCTGCTTAGACACTACTGGGACAATTTGACAGTGAATGAATGTTTGTTTTAGTTTTGCTGTGTTTTGAATACAGGGAATAGGGAGGCTGATTTGGTCTGCCTTGCTGTCCTTCTACCATAACAATATTCTAAATTTCTGTTGACAGTGCATTAGCAACTGTCAATTGGAAAACCATTTGGCCTGCCGGGACAAATAGGAAAGCTTAGAAACCAATCCCTGAACAAAACTATTTTACAGACAGGGATTGTACAGCATGTCCTTGGAATCAGAACAGCATGAATGTTGAGTTGTTACAATATCAATATCACTGGTCTTTCAGAAAGGAAGAAAAGCCACTGATGAAAATCAGTGGGTGGTGCATATTCTGTTGGGTTGAAAATGAGAGACATGAATAAGACAAACTTTTGCAGTTCGTTCAGGGCATTGAAGTAAACTTGTAAGTTTCAAAAGGAGCACTGGCAACTGTGTTGTAATATTAAGAATTTACCATTCTGCAACCAAGTACAAACTGCAATGATAAAGACTGCTGCAATCAGTTATCAGACGTACAGTTTTCACTCCTTTTCAGCAAGTTGTCTTCCTTAGGGATGCCGATATTGAAGTGGACAATAATCACCAAATCTGAAAAACTGATGCAGTATGGGCAAGCTGAATTGTTAAAACCTCCAGCTGTCTCTGTATATCTGGCGCCAGCCCATCATAATAAGTGTAATCTTTAGGAAGACAAATGTAGTGCATCTGGATGAGTCACCTTCCAAACACTACCGCAGACTGCTGCTCAAACAAAACCCTAAGAGGTGAAACCAGAAAATGAAAGTCCTACAAATATTTTGATATCCAACAGTTTAAAACAAGAAATACATAAATCCCTAAAGGAAACATTTAAAGGGTGTAAATCTAAATGCTGCCTTACTTGCTCCAAGATTGTAAAATGTTCAATGTGGCACATAGTATGAATTTTGAAACCATCAATGTTAAAATGAGATATTTCGATTTCTTTTTAAACTAATAGAACTGCACTGCAAGGTTTCACTTTTTAACAAAACAAACTTTTTTGTATAGAACAGTCCTAAATTAATGGTGTGCCTTTTCTTTAACAAAGTGTTTTAAAACCATACATGTTGTGTGCTTAGATTTATTTCCTGCTTCCCTCAAAAATTCTGTAGTAAGGCTATGATTCACTGGGACAGCACAGGGGAAATCAATCTCCACTATTCCTGGAGTAGTCACAAAAGGTAAATATTTTTAAAAGTATACAAAACTCCCCAGTTCACCTGATTTTTAGACCCAGCTTGATAGAGAGCATGGACCAGGCTTGTGTACTTAACAAGAATTACTATTCATTCCGAGTAATTAGATCCTAGCTCCAGGCAAACAATTATAAACTGTCAACATATAGCAGAACTAATTAAAACTCTAATCTCCTTATAAACTCTACCTTATACACACACACAGAAAGACAGATGTAGACTTTGGAGAAAAAAAGGACAGAGAAAAATTGAGGAAGTATTCTTTGTTTACATGATATGTTGTGTTGGTTCTTGTTCATTACAAAATTTCTTCTTAGCTTTCCTTTCCTAAATGGTTCCACTAGTTTTCAAGAGGTACAGCATGAATGGTTCACTTATAAAATGTCTCTGATTGATCGAATAAAGGTCACAGACACAGCAACCACTGAAGGATAGATAAACTGGTTTACTTCCAGTTGAAGTGAGTTTTGACTCCATAGAAATAGCTCCTGAGCTGGTGGAGATCTGATCACTTCTCTATAATAGATAACATAGTGTGGAGCTGGAAGAGCACGACAGGCCAGGCAGCATCAGAGGAGCAGGAAAGTTAATGTTTTGGGTCAGGACCCTGCTTCAGAAATGGGGAGGGGGCAGTGAGCTCTGAAATAAATAGAGAGAGGAGGGGTAGGGCTGGGGAAGGTAGGTGGGACAGTGATAGGTGAGTGCAGGTAGGCAGTGGTGGGGATTGGTCAGTGAGGTGGGAGGAGAGGATAGGCGGAAGAGAAGATGGACAGGTTAAGAAGGCGGGGATGAGAGGGTGGGTTGGTCATGGGATGGGGTCAGGGGTGGGGAGATTTTGAAACTGGTAAATCCCACCTACCCTCCCCAGCCCCACACCTCCGCCCTCTATTTATTTCAGAGCTTCCTTCCCCTTCCCCATTTCTGAAGAAGGGTCCCGACCCCAAACATCAACATTCCTATTCCTCTGAAGCTGCCTGGCCTGCTGTGTTCCTCCAGCTCCACACTGTGTTATCTCTGACTCCAACATCAGCAGTTCTTACTATCTCTAATCACTTCTCTGTGTCTTGTTCCCAGCCTCAAGCTATTCAGTTGCCTGAGAATCAGTCGCACAGCTGCTGTCAGTCAGGTGGCTTTTGTCATTGATAACTGGTCACTAGGCCATAGACCTAGTGAAGGGTCAGAAAGAAGGGTCTAGGCCTGAAATGTCAGCTTTCCTGCTCCTCTGATGCTGCTTGGCCTGCTGTGTTCATCCAGCTCTGCACCTTGTTATCTCAGATTCTCCAGCATCTGCAGTTCCTACCATCTCTGAATCAATTTTGAACTTATTCACTCTAAAAGCATGCAACAGTCCAGCTATTCTTCGATAAATATTCATTTATACACTCTCGAATGTAGAGACCTCACTAATTTATTCCAGTTATTTTTCCAAAACTTCCAAGGTACTGTTTTTCTTTCTTTTCCAAAAAGACACTCACATCCCTCAACTCTTTTACCAAGCCTCATTCTTTTCTAACTTCTCTGCAATTGTTTGGCTTTTTCACTTTCAAGCCCTGACTGCTAGTAAACATCTCCAACTATAACCACTGCAGCTTTCTCTGCTGGATTCCTGGCTGTCAGCTGGTCAGTGTGATAAGTTGCCAACTCCTTGGCGGAAGCAGGATCTAAAACATAATATTGAGATCCTACTGTTAAACTCTGCAGGACTTCCAACATTCCTGGGATTTTTGAACTTCTCTCCCATATGGGGACATTATGCGCGACGGCATATGTTGAATAGGAGATTGCAAACCTTGAGAATTCTATATGAAAGCTGAAGTTTAGTGTGTTTAAAGACCACTAATTGAGGTTGAAGACAAAGATGAAGATAATAAATTAAAACAAAGAACTGCAGTTGATGGAAATCTGAAACAAAAACAGAAATTGCAGGAGAAACCAGTTCTGATAAAGGCTCACTGGGCCTGAAATGCTAACTCTGCTTTCCCTCTGCTGATGCTGCCAGTTTTTTCAGCAATTTCTGTTTTCACGATTGAGATGCATCAGACACAACTGGACATTGTGTAAAAGCATAAGAAGAAAATAGTTATCCCAATGAGCCTGCTACTGTGCTATAAGAAGAATCATCATTGTTACCAAAACATGTTTGACACTCTGAACTATGGCACAGTCCAAAATGATGTGATAGTCAGACAATGCACTACACTGAAGGCAGGGCTGAAAACTAACAGCAGAAACTAAGCAGCAATAGATTATCCTTTGATTGACAATACTCAAGACCAATGAGAACACAAGTACATTTTTGGCCTTGAGAAGGAGATCAGGAATTAGGAGATTTTCAAATAATGCAATCCTGCCTCCTAGATAGCAATGCCCCCCTCCGCACATCCTGATGCTACTTTATTTTGGTAGAGTTGGAGGAGGAATAGGGGCGCAGACAATGATGCAGCCATGTTAAAAATTATGCCTCACTTGATGAGTCATCTGCACAGTTTTGGAGATTAAAGTGAGGACCCCTAATCCACAGCCCCTTATATTTGTAAAACTCATAAAGTTGTCAAAATACACAAATATTATTTAAAAAGCCATCGTAAAAAATAAAATTGTCTTAAAAGCTCGGAAATCTGTCATAACAATCAAGCTCGCACTTCCCCTGTCAGCTGTGTCAACCAGCCCTGATAAGCAGAATCTATTGGAGCTTTGGAACACTGCTTGAAGATAAGCCATCTGTAAAAGTTTTGAAACAGCTACACAGGTGGCTGAGCTGAACTCCAAAGATAAAATTAAACCAATATGGATATTTCACGTACTCTGATCTGAATTTCAATAGTTTGCAGTACAGTGTAGTATAGTACCTTATGTAGTGGATAAGATACTCTAATACATCTAAAGACATTTCCACTATCACATTACTGTTCTTTCCCATGACCACTTATAGTTGCCAGAAGTAAAATACATTTTATAATGATCACTTGCCTGGTCAAAACAGACCACTATGATCAATCACTGTAGTAAAAACAAACATGACTTTTACAATATCAATTCATAATGTTGTGTGAAGTAGGTACCTTGCTGCCATATGATTTTAACCTCCAAACCATAATTCACCATGCTGTGATTCATGTCATCTAACAAAGACACCCTTTGAGACCTGCAGTTCAGGGGTCCATAGGGATTTGGCCAGAGTGGAATATCTTGCTCTATGGCACACCAAGACTTCAATCCTACCCCTACGTTATGAGCTATCTGTCTGCATGGCAAACACACTGCATATTTATTCAACCAAATGGTCATGTCAGAAAGTATGTAGATGATAACCATCAGTCTAGTCAAGGGGAGGTGGTGGGGACACTGTCAAGGACTATTGGTTAAATCAATCAAGGCACAATCTACAGTGTCCAGCGGCTTGGCCATGGTCATTCATCCACTTGGGCCACTTATGATCAAAGCATACGTTGGACTATAATCCAAGGAGTGGGCCACATTCAGTCCAGTAGAGTCTTCACAAGCAGTCAAAGGAACCATGTATCATCAGCCAGGGTGGTGAAATGTAAGTGCTCAGTGGTCTGATCAACCAATGTACAGGGGCTGTCAGTCAAAGTCACTGAGGTCCAGAGTAAATTTTGTTGTCTAGTACCTCCTTAAATAAGTTAGACAACTCCAACCAGAATGTTATGAATGAATTTGCCCAGATAGCTCACAATACCAAAGTGGTCAAATCAATATAAAGACAAGTCAGTACCAATGAAAAACAGTCCCAACTTTATTAGGAATGAAGTTGCAATAGCCTTTAATATTAAACATACTATCTGTAATCCTATTTGGCCCCTCAAGGTTACAATGTTTCCCGAGTCTCTTGTAGATTTATGCAGTTGCTCTCTCTCTGGCTCTACCCTTGGGTCTGCGAAGCTACTTTCTTCCTCTCTCACTCTCCCTCTGGATAATCAGATGGTCACTAACTCTTGCCTTGCTGGTCTCCTTGGAAGGCGTCAGAAGGCTCTAAGCACTTCTAAGAATGAGGTCCGCAGGTGACCCCTGTTTTTGTACTATTTAGATTGTTTTATGGAAATGTTTACAATTCTGGCCAATCAGGGAAATACACTTAATAGTTTGAAACAGGGTTAATCATTTGGATGGAACGCTACTGCTAGTTTCTTTGTGTAGCCAGACCTGGTGCCTTTCTGTCTGGTCTCTCCTTTGTTTAGTGGATAAATTGTTAGGGGTATGTCTGTCCAGAATAACTGTTACCATTTACATTATGCTAATATCATTAGCACCTGTCTGTTGTGTTTGTACTGTGTCCAGTGTGTGGGTTTTGTGGTTTCAGCGTTTTACTTGGCCAATATACCCAGCATCCCTTGCTCTTTGGCCAAGTTAGCAAATTATCTGTGTTTTAGCAGCCAGAAGGATGCATTTAGTGGTGGGGAGAATGCAAGAGGATCAAAGAGGGGTTCATTGTCAAAAAAATGGGACAATCAAGGCTGGGGGGTGGAGCAAGAAAGCAGAGGAATGCACTGGACAAAGATAGTGGTTGGGGAGAAGTTGATGTATAAGCAGTGTATGCAATACAGCATTGGAGAGAATGATAGACAATGGAAGAGGAGATTATTAGCAGTGATCACTATGTGGCCTGCACAGGGAGCAAACAAGGCCACAGTGGGCATCAGTAATGTAAAATGGTGGGACACAGCAGGCAAAGAGGAAAATTGGAGGAAAAGTTCAATGTGGTGAATTTCCACTTGGAGTGTTGGGTAGAAAAGTACTGGGTAGAAGCGGGGGTGGACATTCCGGTGGGTAGCTGGTGGCCTGGCCAAGCCTGGTGCTAAGGGTGTCTACCACATTCCTTGCCAACACTTGCTCTTCACTACATGCTAACTGCAACTGGAAAATGGCTGGTCCTAATCTAGGGTGAGTGGAGTCATTTTCAGTTTGATGGGCGAAAGTGCAGCCTCCACATCTGCTGGACATTAGGAGATTGAAGGAACAAATACAAGAAGTACGCACTTGCAAAATGCTACATTTATTTTGCAATCTTTTCATCATCTATGTGCAATGCATGTAGAGTGAATGTGTTTAATGTGAGTCAAATCAAATTTTCATCTTTCCATTGTTACAAATAGAGCATTGGCATCTCAATGATGCAGAGCTTTTAGAGGTAATGACTTAAAAACAGGCAAATGCTGGCCAAAAGTGATGCCTAATTTGAGAAACTTGCAAACGGACTGAGGGAGATGGAGCATATTTATCTGCTAAGTGTTACGAAGCACTGTACTAAATGTAATGGATAGGTTTCAAGGAAAAGTGGGACTTGTGTAGGTCGTATTGTATTTTTAGTAGAACAGACTTGATGGGCCAAATGGGCCTCTTCTGTATGATATGATATTATCTATGCAAGATCACACAGTTCATTTTATTCCCCCAAGATAAGGTCAGTGCTGCAGCCTGGGCAGTAGGATTCAAAAACATAGCTGACATTTCTCAAGCGCAGGGTACCATCAACTACACGCATGTGGCACTGAGAAACCTGTACCACAACACTGCAGAATTCATCAATAGTTCCATTCCAATAATGTTCAAGCGATCTGTGATTACCAGCAGCCTTCCACCCCCCAGCAAGCATCTATCTGTCCAACCCTGGGTTTTGTGAACTGCCTATTCGTTTTGCCAATCATTAGCTGCCATGTCCACAGCTATGTTGGCCTTAACCTCTGTAATTCCAACTCTAGGTCTCTAATACAACCTTATTTTCCTTTCTGAAATTCTCAGTGGAAGAGAAAGGAATTACAGTGCAGAAAGATGCCATTTGGCGCATAGTGTCTGTACCGGCTCTCCAATTGAGCATTATGACTTAATGTCATTCTCCTGCCTTTTCTCCATACCCTTGCACATTGTTTCTATTCAAGTAATCATCTCATGCCAATTTGAATGTCTTAATTTACCCTGCCTGCACCATAATTCCAGGAAGGGTCTGGTCCATTCTCAAGTTAGGACTTGCCTTAAATCTCACCTCTTTGACCAAACCTTAACCCATCCTTCCTAATATCTGTTCTCTTGGCTCAGTGTGAAGTTCAATCTGATTATGCCCCTTTGAAACACCATGGAGTATTTTACCACTCAAAGGTTGCGATATAAATGAAATTTGTTGACCGGTGTTCAAATGAATGCAAGTGATGAAAATTAAATTGGACAACATCTTTCACTCAGTTTCATCTTCTTTATTTATACCCATCCATCTGCAGTGCCTGGCTGCACACTAGGATATGAAAAACTGGTGAAGAAGGCTCACAGAAGCAGGGATGCAGTAGTATTTTCCATCAGTTTGCACTAGGTAACCAAAACATCAGCAGAGGGCAAGCAAAAAGTCTCGATCATTGATTATAATATTGGATCAAGTTGAGGAGAGTTTGCTCAAAAGTGCCTTTGGCCAATAGGAAGACAAACCTGGAGTCCTCTGAACTAGCCCACTGCTTGTTCTGTCAAGCCACACATCAACAAAATGCAAATACTTAATGTCTTTTTAAAGGTATTGCAAAAGCCTTGGGATCAGCTTTTTCACCAAGTGCAACATCACCATCTGTTGACCAAGAAAAATACATGAGCATGATGCCATTTCATTCTTTGCACAGTCAATGATGTAAATATTGTTGGATGAAGACCAAAGACCATCATTTTCCCTATCTGGTTGTTGCGTGGCACAGTAACAGTGGAGTTGATGACTGATCTTAACAATCAGTCTTTATTAATTAGTCAGCAGTGGATCCAGGGATAGCCCGAAGATAGTCCCAGTCTTGAGAGTTTTGAGAATGGCAGGTCCAGTGTCATTTCTTGCACCCAGCATATATGATTTACTAGATTATGTTTCAAATTACTCCAATTGTACACAAAAAAAAGTAGTTCCTAAAATAAATATTACCTCATGTACATTTGAATAAATATGTACCAAGTACATCCATCACATTTGCTAAGGAGCCAATTGCTCAATTGTTCACTTAAGTGCTGCTTATGAAGATTAGCTATTAATTTATTCTACTTCAAATGCAGGCAATTCAATCTGCTTCTCCTGTTGCGAGGTGAAATGTAAAATAGCTTGTGATAAACTGAATTATGTAGTTAAAAACCCCACTGGCAGCTCCTTTTGATGCATAGATTTGTTATATTTTGCTCAACAGCAAAAATCTCTATTTGGTTTCACATGGATTTATGTTTTCTGTTGCCAGTATTTGGCCCATATCCCTCTAAACTCTTCCTATTCATAAATCTATCAGATGCCTTTTAAATGTTGTAATTGTACCAGCCTTCACCACTTCCTCTGGCAGCCCATTCCATTCACACACCACTCTCTACATGAAAAGTTTGCCCCTTAGGTTCCTTTTAAATCTTTCCCCTATGACCTTAAACCTATGCCCTCCACTTTTGGACTTCCCTACCCTGGGAAAAACACCTTGATCATTTACCCTATCCATGCCATTCATGATTTTATAAACTTCTATAATGTCACCCCTCAGCCTCTGACACGCCAGGCAAAATAGCCCCAGCCTATTCAGCCTGTCCCTATAGGTCAAAACCTCCAACCCTGGCACCATCCTTGTAAGTATCTTCTGAACCCGTTCAAGTTTCACAACACCGTTCCTGTAGCAGGGAGACCAGAACTGAACGCTGTATTCCAAAAGTAGATTTGTCAGCCAGACTCGTATTTTATAGTTTGTGAATTTTTTTAAAAATTAAACTGTGTATTTTTGTTTTTCAATATTGGCCAGCTCACAGACTTTTCATAAAATGTGGACTATGGCTTCTCTGTTGACCTATTTACCAAATACTGCAAAGTTGGCACCCTCTTGACTTGCTACACCAACCGTAGGCCTTGGAGGTCTGTCCCATTTCACTCAACTTTCCTCGCTCCCTTCATTACACAGGCAGTCCTCAGGTTGCAAATGGGTTCCTTTCTTGAATACATTGGCAAGTTGGTTTTAAGCAAGTCAGAACACAATATTGGGCAACATAAAACAGCAGTTTTTAAGTACAAGGAAAAGTTTGCATGTCGGATCTTTAAAGTTAATCTTAATACTTCTCTGTATGGGATCCCATTCACGAGTACACATGTTCATAAGTCAGATGTGTGTAAATCAGGGACTATCTGTCATTGCCTGGAGTATGTCCATTCTGTTCTAAGAATCTATGCTACAACTTGTGTCAGTCTTTCTTCTCATAAGATGATGGTTTGAGCCTTGGTGGTCAACTTCATGTTAGGCGTAGTTTGGTTTGGCCGAATGACTGTCTCTACATTTTATAAGGACAAACTCTTTTTGCTCTATGTAAGTAAAAACTCTGTGACATGCTGAAGGCATGTCACAGCAGCAAACAGAAGAATATACCAAAGAATGCTAGTATCAGACCATCTGTAAATTATGAATATTGTCGACCTGTCATCCAGCAGGAAACCATCATCTTATGAGAAGAAAGACTGACACAAGTTGGAGCACAGATTCTTAGGACAGAGTGGACATTATGAGTATTGTCAACCTGTCAACCAACAAGGAGATAACACAATAATTGTTGCAAATTCTTTGTTCTTGTGCAGGATCACAATATTTGTGTCACAAATATCCTGGGATATCGCCCTCTCCCTCTAGTCGAGACAGAAATTCATGCTGATACTGCAGGAATGCCAGTGTCCCATGCCTAATGATTTCAGGTAGAATAGCATTAGAATCTGGATCTTTGCCCATGACGAGCAAGTCAATAGTTTTATTAAGCCTATCCACTGTGGATTCAATATTCTGCTTTATGTTATTCCATCCCTCAACACTGAGGAAAGCTTTATTCCACTTGGATATTGTGGGTCCTGAGATGATCAAACAAGCCAATGTTGGATCTGAACACAAATGCCAAGTGCAGTATGGATATATGGGTTTTGAAGAGGCGAGTTGGTGAGATGCTCAGATTTGATATTCAGTTCTGCTGTAACAAGTAGGCTTTTTACTGTGTCTAAAACTTCCGCAGTAAGAATTTTTTCCCTAAAATGCTACTTAAAGTAGTGCTCCACCCACCTCCCTTGTAAATAACGCGACAGACCATTGGCTTCAATGATAGGTTCTGTCACAATAAAGTTAGCCTCAAACTGGTCAGCATTTTTCTACTGTTTCTTCCTGTATGTAGACAGTGTGATGTTGTAAATGGTTTTTCAAAATGTGTTCCGTTTTGCTTTGGTGCTCTGTGTAGGATTGCTGGAGGACACCTTTTCAATTATGTTGCAGAGTTGTTTTTTTATCTGGGTACGCAGTAGGACTGACATTAATACAAGAACGGCAATACCACTTTGAATTGAAAAGTTTCAATGATTACAACCTCACAATAGAGACGGATCTGTAAAATAGGCAGTGCTGTGGTGTCTGCATGTGTTGAAAATGCTGTTCAGAAGTCATATCTGGTGATGATCGGTTTGAACTGCTGCCAATGCTTTGATCTTAGGGGTCTCCAGAGTATCTTTTTCTGTAAAGAACTGTTAGTTACAAAAAAATTGATTGTAGCAGCAAAACTCTTATTTGTTTTCATTTATCTTTCCCAGGTTATGATGTCTGAGGCAGTGAGTCTGCAGTCAGGCTTTGAAACCCCTAATAGGTAAAGATAGCCATGCCAAACCCCACATAGAACAGGTTTCTCACTCTGTGGTGCAGCACAGCATTGCGACGTGGATACTCATTAGGTTAACTGACTCTGTTTAAGTTGGATGGTGCAAACATGTTCTGAACCATTTGTGTGGGTTGCTATCATCAAGAATAGCAAGAAACCTACTCCTTGCTCAGCATTTCCTCTGAATTCCTCTGCTGACAGTGGATGTAATCTTTGTTTCAGTGATCTACTCTTGATGAGCCATGTCTGTTGGAGGAATTTATGTTGATGTTCAGCTTATTGCGTTTGCTGTTGGTCACAGTTGTCTTGGGCATGTTATCAACCAGCTGCAAATCTTCAGTCAGTCCTGTGCATATGGTCCTGATGTTTTAGCTTGCCAGTCAAAGAGTTAGCATTTTTTTTATTTTTGATCACTTTTCTTAACAAGGCCCAAAAACAATGCCATAGGAGATGGATATAGTAATGCATTGAATGTACAAGTCATTGTGTTTATTCCTACAGTGTGTATTCAGTGTACGCATGTGTCTCCATGAGGCTACAATCCAGTTATTAGTTATACTTTTTAAAAATCTCCTACTCTATGGGTTTAATTTTTTAGCCAATATTTCATTTATATGATATATGGATGTTTTTTGGTTTTGCATGAAGAAAATTAAGAAGATTTTGTGTAACACTCTAGTATCCCAACCAGAAACAATGGTGGAAGCAGAAACTACTCATTTGAAAAGAAAATAAGTAAATCATTAAGAATATTTAAAAGCACATGTAGAGAGGACATTTTCCAGGGAAAAAGGTCAAGTGATAAAGAGTTACGCCTGCAGACACAAAAAAAAATTTAGAGACACCAGCTTGGGTACATGAGCTCTTTTATTGCATTCATAAAGCCAGATTGAGATGTCAATGCCCAGAAATGTGAATGTCTGTGAATGCATTCCTACTGAGAAGAATGTGGCACAAGACATCTGCGGAGTTAAGGATTCTGAATGAATGGTACTAATTTTCAACAAAGTCTTAGAATGGGTGAAAAATAATGAAGTATGTGCATGACTGAGAAACCTCTGAGATATTAAGACCAAAGCGAGTTTTTGTGGTTGTGTCCTAATTCTGTGTCACCCTCTGGTGAAAACGTATCAGTGGTTTAATTTCTCCTAGTTAAGGTGAAAGATCAGTGACCTATTGCTGCCTGAGCTGTTGAGTGTTGCATTTCCTTTTATGTTTAAACTCCGAACTCTGGCTCATGTACAAAAGCCAGTAAAACTGTGGTGCCAGCAATGCAATATTGGTAGCTCTAGTTAAATAATTTGGCAAACAACAAGAAGCTGATTGATCTGCGGTATGGTGACCAGTTATTGATGTCAAAAGCCGTATGCCTGCCAAACAACTGTTTGATTGTCTCCCCCCTAGCACACTATCTGTTCTTTTCTTTCTGTACCTGTCTATATGTGTGTATGTAGAAGAGTTTGTAAGGGATAGGAGGCTTAACCAATTGAGTGATATGTCAAAGGTTCATAACTGTTTATCTGTGGCTAGGATCTATTTAGAATCTAGAATATATTCATTTGTAATAAATAATAATTCTTGTCAAATACAGTAACCTGGTCTGTGCTTCCTGCCAAACTGGGTCTAAAGGCCATGTAAATTGGGCAATTCTACATACTTTTAAAAATCTTTAACTCTTTGATAATGTATAAAAGGTCTGAACGTCGTTGTAAACTATTCACTGAAAATAAGCATGCAAGTGGAGCAAGCAGTTAGGAAAGCAAATGGAAGTGTTGGACTACTCACAAGAGGACTTGAGTACAGGAGCAGAGAAACCTTTTTGCAGCATTACAGGGTCTTTGTGAAACTACAGCTGGTGTATTGTGTAAACTTTTGGTCTCCTTATGAAAATATATGCTTTCCATGGAAAGAGTGCAGCAAAGATTCAACAGGTGAATTCCTGGAGTGGCAGGTTTATTATTTGAGTGATTGTAGAAATTAACATTTCCAATCTCTAAACACCTTTTTGACATTCAACGGTGTTATCATGATTGAATCCCCTACCACCAACATCCTGAAAGACGTCACATTGACTAGAACATAGGAGTGGAATTTTATGATACTGTATTGTTATGCTGAAAGTACCCAATGGGTTCCTTGGGTCTGATCAAAATTAAATCAAGAAAACACGTGCACTTCCATCTGAAGCATATCGATTAATGTAATCTAATTAATAGATATTAGAGACATATACAAGCTAATGAGTAAATCTATTAGCTTAAACTACATATTGCGCTTATATGTAAAAGCAAGTCTCACACTGTCTTCTATCTGTTGGGGACTTTGGTGACAAAGGTACTTGGATCACTATCTTAGATTCCATGGCACCGGTCTCATAAACCCAAGCCTGATGGTGAAAACTTCCCTGAGCAGGCCAAAGTCCCTGATATTAATACAATTCTGAATCTAATGTTTCATGCTGAATCCCCATTTGTAATAACTTCAGTACTTTTCAAGCCCTCCAAAGTAGGTGTCCATGTAGACTGCACAAGCGGTCAGTTCCCATTGATGGTCAAAGTTTCCTCCAGTCAAAATAAGCTGTTTTTGCATTAGGCCTGAGTCTCATGTACTTCCACAATTTACTTCAATTGCCCATTGTCATGTGAGTTCCCTGATAGGGGCTATTAATCAGGTCCAATCAGGGAGCCTTGGCTGACAGATAAAAAGGGGAATATCAAACATTCTGACACTCTGTGAGCTGGCTCTGAGGGAAATAGGTTATGTCAAGGACTTTGCTCATGGAAATAAAAGATGACGTGGTGACGGGATACCAGCCTCTGTGAAGTTATTCCAAGTTGAATGTTGGTAGTTGGGTGATGGAGTTTTGGCACTTTGAGCGGTATTTAAGGCTAGCAGTGCAGTTGGGTGGGGAGTCAAATTTAAAGATTAATAATAATTAACCTTGATCTATGTTTTTGAGATTGTTGACAACTGTGACTCATTGCTTCCAAATCTTCAGTGCTTCACTCCTTGTTAACTGCCATGACTACCTTCTTCCACTGCTTTTACCATTTGTCTTGAGGGCTGACTGGACCCCTGTGAATAGAAGACTGCTCTCTAACCCATCTCTTCTGCTAATGTGTGTAGTGCAACATCAGGAAACATTAGAGCATGTTTTCTATCCTGTTATGTCATAACTCAGTTTTCATCTTGATTACACACTCTTCTGCAATCAGTTCCACCCCATCCTTCAGCCAGATCTTCCGCAGTCAGTTCCACCGCATGCTCCAGCCAGATCTTCCGCAGTCAGTTCCACCGCATGGTCCAGCCAGAATCCCTTTAAAAGGTTCAGGCTAAGCTTAAGTAGTGTGTGCTTGCTTGAAATGATTCTCATGTCACTTAGCCTACTGCTGAAATGTACATCCCCTCAACAACGTAAGTGCTAGGTACATATAGCCATTGAACAGATCAGCATGCAACAAGGTTTGTGTGCTGCCTGCATCAAGAGCAATGGACATGAGTTAACAACACATTGCAATACCTGAGCCCAACTTTGCAGTCTGTTTATCATCTGAAACATGACATGTTCAACATGTAACACTCACTCAGTAATACGCTAAAGTTTTGATTTATGCGCTCAAGTTCTGGATTGGGGCTTGAAACCACAATATTTTGACTTCAGTTTCGAAAATGCATTTTCAGCTGAACCAAGCTGATGCCTCAAAGGAATTATAAATTGATGATATATTACCTCTACCCTTGCACTTTTTGTCACCGTTCTTAAATATATTAATTTGTAATTATTTCATGTCAGGTTAGGTTAAATGTTGTCTTATACAGACATTGGTTGTATGGATTCTCACAAAAGTGTATTCAGCAATGAAGTTGAGTAGGTACTGTGGGACATGTCAGCTGTTTGTATGAGATGCTGTCTTTTCAGTATTAAATATTCAAGTAGTATTAAATCAAAAATCAATATTCATATGAAATTGTGCGTGGAAGTTATGGTGTGGTTAATCAGAAGTGTTTGGATAACAGGTTACATGCATAATGTGAAATATAGTTTCGTTGCTGTTTCGATTTTTATGTTTAACTTACTGTACTTAAGTTGTTCAATTTTTTTTTAATGTCATTGATTTTGGTTTGTGGACAAATTTGGTTGCCATGGTGAGAAAGACTATAGACGCTGAAAGCGGGCACAAGAGATTGATTTTCACTTTGTTTCAGCTGGCTAGAATGAGAGTGATTTACTGTTGGCATTGTCACCATAGACAGTTCAAAATAATTGAACTAGACTTGGTTTCAGCAGAGATTTAAAGGGAAAATCAACTGGGTGAATTTTAGCTGTCTAAAAACAGGTGGTTTCAAGTCAAGTCAGATGTTAAAACTCTACAAAATCTCAAACCTGATCCTGCCCTGGCTCTAATCCACACATTTAATAGATTCAAGACAAGGGGCATGCAGTCAAGATAACAAGCATGGGGCTGGATGAACACAGCAGGTCAAGCAGCATCATAGGAGCAGGAAAACTCGACGTTTCGGGCCTAAACCCTTCATCAGAAATGGGGGAGGGGAAGAGGGTTCTGAAATAAATAGGGAGAGAGGGGGAGGTGGATAGAGGATGGATAGAGGAGAGGATAGGTGGAGAGGAGGCAGACAAGTCGAAGAGGCGGGGATGGAGCCAGTAAAGGTGAGTGTAGGTAGGGGGGTAGGGAGGAGATAGGTCAGCCCAGGGAGGACGGACAGGTCAAGGGGGCGGGATGATGTTAGTAGATAGGAGATGGGGGTGTGGCTTGGGGTGAGAGGAAAAACAGGTTAGGGAGGTGGAGATGAGCTGGGCTGGTTTTGGGATGCGGTTGGGGGAGGGGAGATTTTGAAGCTTGTGAAATCCACATTGATGCCATTGGGCTGCAGGGTTCCCAGGCT
>JAHRHZ010000085.1:12872678-12900620 GCA_024137785.1 Ginglymostoma cirratum | reverse complement strand
GCCATTGGGCTGCAGGGTTCCCAGGCTGAATATGATTTGCTGTTCCTCCCTACCCCCCTACCTACACTCACCTTTACTGGCTCCATCCCCGCCTCTTCGACTTGTCTGCCTCCTCTCCACCTATCCTCTCCTCTATCCATCCTCTATCCGCCTCCCCCTCTCTCCCTATTTATTTCAGAACCCTCTTCCCCTCCCCCATTTCTGATGAAGGGTTTAGGCCCGAAACGTCAAGTTTTCCTGCTCCTATGATGCTGCTTGACCTGCTGTGTTCATCCAGCCCCATGCTTGTTATCTCGGATTCTCCAGCATCTGCAGTACCTTTTATCTCTGGCATGCAGCCAAACTCCCTTGAGGCATATTTACAATTTAAATATTCTAATTAGGCTGGCAGCCTGTGATTTAAACTGTTTTTACAAGTTTCACAGTGACTGACTAGGTTTCCCAGACCTGGAGAAATCCAGCAGCTAAAAAAGAAAGTAAAGGCAGTATTAAGAAGAAGGTAAGTGCCTAAAGATCACTATTTTTGAGCTACAGAGAATCGGAGTTACCCCACTGTAGACTCCTAAGTCTTCCATCTCCCAACACAAAGAGCCTGAAGGTCAGGGATTAATCTTCCTGATCCTGCAGTCTGCTTTGGCGTGTTCCCAGCTCAATTAGAAACCAAACCCATCAATCAGTTTGGCTTTAGATGAGAATTTTGCAAAGAGCGCCTAACCCCTGTAGACAGAACAGTCTACAACATGTGGGAAAGGCCACATTTTCTGTCCAAAGCTCAGCCTCCATTCACCGATGCAACTTGCCCTAGTCATATCTAAGTTTAAACATGTGAAAGTTGGAAATTGGAAACAAAAACTGAAAATGCTGGGAATATCCAACATATGTAACCAAATTGGAATAATGAAAAAAAAAGGAATTTATGCAGTTACAGATTTCATTCAGTGATGTTTGAAACAGAAGGGTGTAATGAATAGTTGGCTTTGGTTGTTTTGTTGTTTAATTTGGCTGTTGTAAATTTGTCTCCCATATGTGTGGAATGATTATAATGTGGAATTGTGATTCCACATAGGATGGAATTTTCCCCAACCAAGGTTGTGCAGAGTGATGAAGTGCATGAATAGTTAATCAGACAAGAGTCCAAAAATCAGTTTCTTTGCTGTGGAGTTAAACGATCACAATTAAATCCTTCCTCAAAATAGGGAGATCAATTTCACCATCATGTGTTGGAAAGTCTGTAGACATGCATTTGCATCTCATAAATTACTGTAGTAATTAACTTCCTATTTTAACTTAACCCTTTCCAGTGGAGTGTGAGGCCTCAGAGCTGCCTGCCATCTGATTGGAGAGTGAAGGTGAGGCCCACACATGGCCCATGTCCCATGCATATCACCTCAACTAGACTGTGCCCCACAACTATTTCCTATGTCTCCTCATGCCTCCCCCTATGTCAGTTACAGTCCTCCACCATCCATACAGCCCTCATGAACACTATACCAAGCATTGCCCTTCCATGATTATTGACCCACTACACAATGTATAGAGCCAATCAACTAAACAGTGGTAACAAGATGTGTTTTGTTTAATGGTTTATTAAAAGTACTTCATTCATTAATTTTCTCATTAAAACCTTCTTTATACTGCAAGTCAATGTAAATATCTGTCATCCAAACCCTTTAAAGTATTAATAGCAGAAACTGCAAGCTCTTAGCTTTATGTGTAGATGTGATCAATGCTTTCCTGGGGATTCAGCTGTTTCAATAAATAATGACTTCTTGGCTCTGAGCCAAACCTCACAAATGGCTGTCTGGACAGTTATATGTTGAAAAACTTAAGCCTTAGGGAGAACATTGATTGACAACTCTGGCTGTCTGAATTGTTGTCAATTATACAGGTTAAGAGGTTTTAGGTTCTTGTATGTTCTGCCTTTGATACTTAAACACACTGAATTCTTGACACACATATTGATTTGTAGTTAAAAAAAAGCCTTTAAATTCACGAGAAAGGAATAAATGAGAAGCTTTTAGAAAAGTTACTCTTTTTAAAACACATTTTCTTATTGGCTCACTGGTTCTATATTGTGTATTGTGGTCAATGGGCATAAAAGTGCCATAGCTTGGTAAAGTGGACATGGGGTGCTGGGGGAGGGAGGGAGGAAGAAAGGAACATGGGAACAGCCAACAATTGGGTGGGGGGTGGGGGGAAGCAAGTGCATGAGGAGTACCTTTTCAATTTATCTTTCCAATTTACCTTTCCCTCATGTAAGTATGGTTCACAAACCTTGAGGGGTCATGGACATGATGCTTTAAAAAAGCTGGCCAATTCCACAAAAATTGCTGTGGTCATATCTATCTCCAGATTAGGGATAGCACGCCAGAACTGGTGCGTTCAGGCACACAGCCAAGACTAGTCCACATCTTCAAAAGGCCTTGAAAATTGAAAATCCATGGAATTGGATCAGGAATCTTGGAATTGTAAACTGATCAGTATTAATAATAGATAATTCCAATTAAGGAGGAAATCCAAGCAAAGTAAAATACGCCAGAGATCGGCTACTTTAGATTTATAATTACGTAATAAGCATTAATTAGTAATCCCAGAGCAAAGGATACCACTGGAGAGCTGCTGTGGTGCAGTGGTATTGTCCCTACCTCTGAGCTGTGTGGCCCAAATTCAAATCCCACCTGCTGCAGAGGTGCGTAATAACATATCTTAACAGGTTGATTAGGAGAAATAGGTTAATTTTTTTTAAAAAATTAAAAGATCCCATAGGGAAAAATATCATAATACAAGGGAATTTCATATTGAGTATGAGAGTGGTAGGAAACTTGAACCTGAATCTTTGCTCCCAGGTCTGATGCGCAGAGTTAGGAAATTCTCCAACTTCTTAAACTTGACCCAGGAGAGAAAGTTCTCCAAACTGCTGGACGTTCAGCAAATGCAATGAAGGTAATCCGAGCAAATAATAATAAATAATATAATTCAGTTAAATGCAATTGTATGAAAGGCAAGTTGTGCGGATTCTTATGATTTTGAATGTTACGACAAAATGTATGGCGGATTCAAACAATATGTCTGCTGAGGCCCATCTCAATGTCAAGATCATTGCAATCCACCTTTTCATGCTTTTTACAAGCGGTGTGGAAATATTCTCACTAGGCAGTGGTGAGATGCCAATTAACAGTTATTATTGCTTGTTAAATGCCTTGTTAATGCCACAGCTCACCTCATTAATATTCAGGCTCCCTTATTACCAAGCAAGATTGATTTCCTTGTCAAATCTTCCCAACATTTGAGATTTAGCTCACTGCTTATTCCCAGTGTGACGATGCTGTGGCATTAACAGATGTATTTTGTTTTTTTTTAAGCGAAGAAATGCTGATGCAGAGGAGAAGGGCAAAGTTGGCACAGGTTCAAAAAGAAATTAAACGCATGCTCAAAGACAATATATTCGAAGTGAGTTACAGTGAATGGATCTCATGCATAGTAATGGTGCCAAAACCAGATGATATCCAATGATTGTGTATGGATTATCAGAAAGCCAATACAGTTACAAAATCCGATTCATATCCTGTTACACATTTGGAAGACTGTATTGAGAAGATGGGAAAAGCAATTTATATTTCTAAGGTGGACTTACTTGAGAATACTGGCAGATACCTTTATCTGAAAAACCGAAGATAATTTCGGTTTTTGTGATGCCGAATAGACTGTAGCAGTTTAAAGTCATGCCATTTTGTATGGAAAATGCACCAGCCATATTTCAAAGGCTAACCAATAAAGTCCTTTTGGGATTATCCAATTGCGTGGTATATATTAACAATCTGGTGATTTTTGGTCACACACGGAAGGAACATTTGGGGTATCTAACGGAATTTCGGGAGGCAGGTTCGGTGATAAACCTGGCTAAGAGTGAGTTTGCAAAAGCCCAAGTCACGTTCATTGGACATGGACAAATAGTGAAAACAAAGGTCATTGAGGAGTCTCCTGTGCCATCAATGAAGAGGGAAGTACTACGATTCCTGGGACCGGGTGGTTTTTAATCAGAAGGTTGTACAAAATTTTAGCAGTATGGTTGCTCCAATCACTGACTCGTTAAAGAAATGCAGAGAATTTCAGTGTACAGAGGAATGTCAGAGAGCATTTGACAGCCTCAAAGCTGTGTTAACCACTGCCCCAGTGAATAGAGACACCTAATTATACAAAGCCATTCACAGTGACTATTGATGCAAGTGATGTGGATGTCGGCGCTATACTCTTGCAAGAAGACAATGAGAAGATAGAAAGACCTTTTGGGGATTTTTCCAGAAAATCATCAACAAAATTTACTGTGGAGAAAGAAATGGAGTCTGGACAACGCAGAGAAATGAACTGTGATGTTTTTAAAAACAGTTCACATTACAGAAGAGGAAGTTCGGGAGGTCTTAGAGAACATAAAAGTGGATAAATCTCTGGGACCCTGATCTAATGTCTCCCAAAACATTGTGGGAAGTAAGGGAGGAGATTACGAGACCCCGTGCAGAAATATTTGCATCATCTGTAACTACAGGTGAGGTGCTTGATAACTGGAAGATGGCTAATGTTGTACTTTTGTTTAAGAAACAGGGGAACTCTAGACCGGTCAGTCTGATTTCAGCTGTGGGTAAATGGTTGGAGATGATTATAAAAGATGGGATTTATGGGCATTTAGAGAGGCAAAACTTGAATAGGGATAGTCAGCATGGTTCTGTGCGAGAAAAATTGTATCTGTCAAACTTGATTGAGTTTCTTGAGAAACTTACCAAAAAGGTTGAAGATGGCAGAGCAGTAGATGTTGTTTATTTGGATTTTAGTAAAGCCTTTGACAAGGGTGCGCACAGTAGACTAATTAGTAAAGTTAGGTCACATGAGATTCAGGGTGAGCTTGCCAGTTGGTTACATAATTGGCTTAATAGCAGGAGATAGGAAGTAATGGTGGAGGGTTGCTTTTCAGACTGGAGGCCTGTGACCAGCGGTGTTCCACAGGAATTGGTTCTGGTCCCCTTTTGTTTGTCATTTATATAAACAATTTGATTGAGAATATAGAAGGCATGGTTAGTAAGTTTACGGTTTGAGACAAATCTTTTACACAGACTGGGGTTCATGTGTGGAATGAACTTCCTGATGAGGTGATAGCATTGTAGCCAGTGAAGAAGGCATTCTAAGATTACAAAGGGATCTTGATCAAATTAGTCAATGTGCTGAAAAATGGCAGATGGAATTCAATGTAGATAAATGTGAGGTATTGCATTTGGTACAACGAACAAGGATATGGCTTATACAATTAATGGTAGTGCCTTGTGTAGCACTGTAGAACAGAGGGACTTAGGGATGCAGGTTCATAATTCTTTAAAGTTTGCATCACATAGAGACAAGATGGTTAAAAAGGCATTTAGAACACTTGTCTTCATTGTGCCTTTGAGTATAGGAGTTGGGACATCATGTTGAGGTTGTACATTGGTGAGGCCCCTTCTGGAATACTGTGTCCAGTTCTGGTCACCCAGTTATAAGAAGGATATTATTAAGCTGGAGAGGGTTCAGAAGAGAAGTACCAGGATGTTGCCAGGTAAGGAAGGTTTGAGTTATAAAGAAAGGCTGGATATGCTGGGACATTTTTTCATTGGAGAGTAGGAGGTTGAGAGGTGACCTGATAGAAATTTATGAAATAATGAGAGGTATAGATAGAGTTGATGGTAGTTGTCTTTTCCCTAAAATGGGAAATTTCAAGACCAGGGGGCACATTCTTAAGATAAGAGAGAGATTTAAAAAAAAACGTAAGAGGCAAATTTTTTACACAGAGCGTGGTTTGCATGTGGAATGAACTTCCTGTTGAAGTGATGGATGCAGGTACGATTATAACATTTTAAAGACATTTGGATTGATATATGAATAGGAACGGTTTGGAAGGATATGGGCCAGGAGCATGCAGGTATGACTAGTTTAGTTTGGGATTACATTCGGCATGGACTGGTTGGACCAAATGGCCTGTTTCCACTTTGACCCTATAATAGAAGCACCCTGGATGGGTGGGGTCAAGCTCCCACAGAGCCAAGATTTTTAGTTTTAGCTTTCAGCAGTTGCTGGGGTCTTGAAGCTAGATATAGGAAGACCCCCGCAGCAGCACTTGTGGAAGCAGTCCTGGAGCATCAAGCAGGCAGTGAGCATGAACCAGCAGTGCGAGCGGGAGAGACAGGAGCAGACAGCCCAAGACGAGCAGAAGAAGTCAGCCTGAGGCGATGACGGAGGGGTCGAGTCCCCAGAGCATTGGAGAGGCTGAGTCCCCGGAGCAATAGTGGGGGCCAAGTCCTGGAGCAATGGAGAGGCCAAGGTACGAATCCCGGTACAGCGTGACTTACCTGGTCTAGAGTGATGCAGGACAATTGCTAGATTTGGGCCTAGCACCATATGCTGAGCTGCTGTCATCGGACTGTAATTTAAAATGTTTTCTCAATGTTGTAACTACCTCTGTAAGTAATGCTTATGCTTTCCTTTAATCCTCTTTGTGTAAGACCACTTTTTTTTACTCTGTAAAATTTGTACCTAGGTACTTGTGCCTAAGATGCTGCCGCTAAAAGGCAGCCACTGTAAAAACTTTTCACGGTATTCCTATACTTTTGTATTGTAGTATAAGTGACAATAAAGGATAAAGTATTTCCTGAAAGGAAGCTCTCTCTTACAGCTAAAAGCTGGAGTTCTCTTCCTGATGCTAGAATTGCATGTGAGACAATCTATTTGTAGCTAACAAGGAGTAGAGCTGGATGAACAGAAGCAGGCCAAGCAGCATCAGTGGAGAAGGAAGACAATCTATTTTACTGGAGAGAGATAGTAGGAACTGCAGATGCTGGAGAATCTGAGATACCAAGGTGTACAGCTGGATGAACACAGCAGGCCAAGCAGCATCAGAGGAGCTGGAAAGCTGACGTTTCGGGCCCGGACCCTTCTTCAGAAATTTTACTGGATTTGCCTTTGTGAAGGATATGTTTGTGGAATGTTACTACATTGGAATAATTCATTCGTAGTGGTATTTAATACACTATTATTTTATTAAGCATTTTGATAGAGTTACAGTTGAGCTTTTTTTTTCTTTTTTTTCAACTGTAGTGTAAAAATGAAATGTGTTCTGCTTAAAGTTGAACAGTTTGACCAATCTAATTGATCTGGAACGCAATTGCTTATACTTACCTTTAAAATAGGAAAATGTTAGGGTTTAGGCTACCTTCTTAATATATTTTGAGGGGGTTTGGTCTGGTCCATAACACTAGCAAAATGCATAGTAAACACCAGGCAACATCATCTCTGAGCACGATACATGCACTTCTCCTCCATGGACATTGGCATGTAGAACCAGCCAAACCATCCTAATCCTGCCACTTCGATGCACTGACATTACATTCAAGAAGTAATGACTTGCATTGCGGGTGCACCAGCAACTAGTATTAAAAGGCTGCAGCAGGAGCACTTGGTACACAGGTACAGGCTCCCAACTCGTGAAATGGACCAGGCTGCATTTTAGGCTTGTTCTCTTAACTCTCACACAAGGCATGCTCACAGCATCCCATCTTTGACGTGACAAAGCAAAACAATTAGCGCAGTCATTCAGACAGTTACATTGCGACAAGGTCTAAAGGGCAGATACCTATTGCAGTGTGCTATGTCAACCTCACACTTGCACCATATGCCAACAGTTTATGAAATAAGCCCTGCAAATGCAGCAAGCAGACAGCCAAGCTTCGAACTCTTGGGCAGTAGCCTAAACCAAGATCCATGAAGTAAACTGTCAGTCAGGGAATCCTGGCAAAATAAATCCAGGACAGCTCTCTTAATATATACAGTGTGGAGCTGGAGGAACACAGCAGGTCAGGCAGCAACAGAGAAACAGGAAAGTCGACGTTTCAGGTTTACACCCTACATCAGGACTGAAGAGGGGGAAGGCAGCTCAGAAATAAATGGGGGTGTGGGGCGAGGGAGAGATAGATGGGATGGTGACAGGTGGAGGCAGGTAGGGGGCAGTGGAGATTGGTCAGTGGGTAGGGTGGGGCAGATAGGTGGGAAAGAAGATGGACAGAAGATGAAGGGGGAGTGTTGAGCTTGGGATGAGGTCAAGGTTGGGGAGATTTTGGACCTGGTGAATTCTATGTTGAGCTGTAAGCTCCCAAGGTTAAATATGAGGTGTTGTTCCTCCAGTTTGCATGTGGCGTCATTGTCGCCCTGGAGGACGCCCAGGATGGACATGTCACCCAGGGAGTGGGAGGGGGCATTAAAATGGTTGGCAACAGGAAGGTGCTGTTGATTATAGCTGACAGAGCACAGACGCTCCGCGAATCGGTCACCAAGTCTGCGCTTGGTCTCACCGATTTTAAAGGAGACCACATCAGGAACAACGGATACAGGAGACCAGATTGGAGGATGTACAGGTGAATCCTTGTTGGGTTTGGAAAGTTTGTCTTGGGCCTCAGATGGAGGTGATAGTGGCGGTGTAGGGGCATGTGTAACACCTCCTGCGCTTGCAGGGAAAGGCGCCCAGTGTTTTGGGGCTGGTGGGGAGTGTGGAGCAGATGAGAGAGTCGCAGAGTGAGCAGTCCTACAAAAGGCAAATAAGGGTGGGGAGGCAAATATCTCTTTTGTGGTGGCGTTGAATTGCAGGTGGCAGAAGTGGCGGAGGATGATGCGCTGGATGTAGAGGTAGGTGGGGTGGTATATGAGAACGCTATAATCAACCACACCTTCCGGTTGGCAACCATTTTAATTCCCCCTCCCTCTACCTGGGTGACATATCCATTTGGGCCTTCTCCAATGTCACAATGACACCACACGCAAACTGGAGGAACAACACGTCATATTCCACCTCGGGAGCCTACAGCCCAATGATGTCAGCGTAGAATTCACTAGTTTCAAAATATCCCCACCCTCGACCTCATTCCATCTCCAACCCTCCCTCGCATCCCCGCCTCCTTGATCTGACACTATTTGTCCATCTTCCTTCCCACCTATCCGCCCCACCCTTCCCACTGACCAAACTCCACTGCCCCCTACCTGCATCCACCTATCACCATCCCACCTAACTTCCCCAGCCCCAACCCCCCATTTATTTCCAAGCTCCCTTACCCTTCCCCAGCCCTAATAAAGGATGTAAACCCGAAATGTCGACTTTCCTGTTCCTCTGATGCTGCCTGACTGCTGTGTTCCTTCAACTCCACACTGTATTGATTTTGACTCCATCATCTTCAGTTCATGCTACCTCCAAAGGACAGCTCTCCTGCAAGTTTGCAGTCACGTGGATCTCAGTCAGAGAGACTGTGCCTCTGCAGTCCAGGAGTAAGCCATGGTCATTATGTTGGCCCTTGAGCATCGTGCTGGAGTGGGGGAAAATAATATATATTTATGGGCTCCAATCAGGAGTCGGGCCGCATGGAATCATAGAATCCCTCCAGTGTGGAATCAGGCCATTTGATCCACCAAATCCACACTGACCATCCAAAGAACTCCCACCTGGAACCACCCCCCTACCCTATCCCTGTAACCCTGCATTTCCCATGGCTAATCCACCATAGCCTGCACATCCATGGACACGGTGGATAATTTAGCATGATCATGATTGATCTGTTTGTGTTTGCAATTCCACCTTTCCAAAACCCCTGACATCTCTTGATTCCCCTGCCTGCCAAACAAGAAACAATCTTTCATAGCAATCATGTATATCGCATTGGCCTGACACTCATAGTGACACCCAATCAAAATACAACTTCAGGTCAATGATATGGAAATCATAGTTAACCAATCAAAGATTGAATTGTCAGTATATATTTCAGTTTAAAACCAAGTATGTAGGTTCAGTGAGTGGGAAAGAATCTGGCAGATGAAGTGTAATGTGGGAAAATAGGAAGTTCATGTTCATTTTGGTAGGAAAAGTAAAAAAGTGGAGTATTATTTCGATGGAGAATCTTGAGCAGGGCTTATCTGTCATGTCAGTTGAGGGATGGCCACAGTCAATCTTTTGGCTCAGTCTGCAGAAAATGGGGATTTGTGGGTGGTAGGGGATCCCGGGGATAGGTGGGTATTTTGTGTGTGTGTGTGTGTGTGTGTGAGAAAAGCTGTAGCCACACCAATGAGACTTGGTAGGTTACTTGTCAGAAATAGGAGCTCCAGGCTCTGGTCAAGAGCTAAGTATAATGGTGAAGAATTTGCTAAAGGGAGGAATACTGCTGGGAAGGGCACCATGAAGGTGGTGTTCATCCACAGACAGTGACACCCTGGCTTCAAGCAGGCAGGGCGGTGCATGACCATACTAGGCATGGTCACCTCATATGCCAGGGTCTGTAGTCCAAGCAGGCAGTTGTAAGCACATATAGGCTGGTTCAGTAGGGACTTTGGGAAATGCAAAGCTTTTGGGTTAACAGGATGTGTTATTGAAAAGGGAATGTGAATATTTGAGAGCTCACTGACACGGTCAGGCTGAGGGCGGAAGCTGCGAAAAGAGGAGCACTCACTGTTGACTTCCATCACAATAGAATTTGAAAGTGTGCAATGGGACAAAAATGCCTGCAAGCTCACTCAGAATGGGTTAGAAAAGTGACTTGAGCTGCAAGAGAGGGGTCTGCATTTCTCAAATGTTAAAAAGGCTTTTAAAAAAAGGAACAAATTTGGTCATAAAAGGTAGAGAAACAGGTGAGAAAGCTACCTGCTCCCTGGCCATTCTACAGGATTTGACCATTTCTGTTGTAAAATAGCATGAACAAGGCAAGCCGTTCATTTGCTGCCATCCTTAATTGGCCTCGAGAAAGTGAGGGTGAACCATTTTCTTGAACCTTTGCTGTCCATGTGGTGTAAGTGTACCCACAATACTATCAGGAGAGAATTGCTGGTTTTTGATTCAATTACATTGAGGGAATGGTGATTCAGCATCATGATAGGATGGCTTAAAGCATGGAAGGGAACTTGCAGGTAGTGATGTTCCTTCAGATGTTTCTCATTCAAGTTGGTTATGTTGCATGTTTAGAAGGTGCTGTCCAAGGAGGCTTGGCAAGTTGCTTCATCTTATAGCTGGTACACACTATCACCAACATACACTGGCTGTGGAAGTAGTGAGTGTCTGATGTAATGGATTTGATGCATGCTTCTTTGTCCTTGATGGTGACGAATGTCGAATGTTGTTGGAGCACTACTCATTCAGGAAAACAGATATTATTCTATCACATTCCTGATGCGTGCGTGGAATACAATGGACAGACTTTGAGGAGCCAGGGGATGAATTACTGACTGCAGAATTCCTAGCCTCTACTTGTTGTTACAGCCATTGTATATGCAGTGTGTATCCAAGCAGTTCTTTTCAAATTCGAATAAGTATAGCTAAGAGAGGGCTCATCTAACAGCAATTTGCATAAGTATAAATTTTTATTAATTATAATAATAAATTACTATAGTGGTAATAATAAATAAGTAATAAATGGAAGGGAAAAGGGGAAAAAAACAAGTCTTATGCCGTTCTAGAAAAAGCAAAAAGTCTCATGCCCTACTGCCCATCGGGGGCCTGTCGACCAATGGCTGGTCTGGAGGCTTAAATTCGTTCCAGACACCATTCACGATTCTGAGCTGAGGTGAAGTCCAGCCTTGGAACGAAACTCTCTCCCTGTCTTATACAGTGTAACAAACAGCCAGCACAAAGAAGGCAGATACAGAAAGACAAAACTGCTGGCTGGTACAGAAAACAAAGGATGGGTAAACAAGCTACAGGTGTCATCTGTGAATGTTCACAGGACTCATTCAAGGTGATGCAGCTTGTCAAGTAACATCCTAAACTTTCCCAGCCTATTTCCCATCCTGTACAATCTATTTTCTCATGCAGCTGTCAAATATCATCGTTAGCTTTTAGCCCTTCAGCCCAGTTTATTCATCCAGTTAAATTTCAGGTCAGTAGTTAACTCCAAGATGTCAATAGTAGAAGATCTAGTAATGGTATTGCCATTGAATGTCAAGGCTAGATAGTTGGATTATCTGTAGCTGAAAATGCCTGGTATTTGTATAACAGGACTATTACTTGCCAGTTTTCAGGCCTAACTTGAATAGTGTCCAGTCTGGCTGCATGTGGACATGGCCTGCTTCATAATCAGCTTACACATGACTCAGAGTAACATGCCATCATTTGCAAAGATCACCACTTCTAAGCTTAAGAAGGAAATGTCTTTGATGAAGGAGCTGAAGATTTTGGGCCTAGAACATAGTCACGCAAAAATGCAACTCTTGCAAAAATGTCCCAAGGTTGAGATGCTTGGCGTCCAAGAACCACAATCTTCCTTTGTGCAAGGTATGACTTCAACCATTGAAGTGTGTTTCCCATTGGTTCCCATTGATTGCAAAATTGAGAGTATGTATGGTCTTCTCCAGCTCCTATTTCTTCTTTCCTTAAACCAAAACAGTTGACAATCAATGATATAGCTGCTATTATGGTATAGTGGCAACAATTTGAGCATGCTAAGGTCTGACAAGAGCATTGATAAGTTTAAGTAAAATTGTTCAATGATGCAAGTTGAGGCATAAATGTTGACCAAGTCACCATTATGTTCTATTTCAAATATTGCCTAAGGATCTTTTAGCCCTCTATTCAAGGAAGGAGAGATGTAGGGAGAAGAAAGCGACAAGTTGGTTAGTCTAATGCCTGAGGAAAAATGCTGGATAAATTATTATAAGGATCCTAGCAGGGCACTCTGGACATCTTGATGTAATCAGGCAGCCAATAGACAATAGACAATAGACAATAGGTGCAGGAGTAGGCCATTCGGCCCTTCGAGCCAGCACCACCATTCATTATGATCATGGCTGATCATCCACAATCAGTATCCTGTTCCTGCCTTATCCCCATAACCCTTGATTCCTATAAGAGCTCTATCTATCTCTTTCTTGAAAGTATCCAGAGACTTGGCCTCCACTGCCTTCTGGGGCAGAGCATTCCATATATCCACCACTCTCTGGGTGAAGAAGTTTTTCCTCAACTCTGTTCTAAAAGGCCTACCCCTTATTTTTAAACTGTGTCCTCTGGTTCTGGACTCACCCATCAGCAGAAACATGCTCCCTGCCTCCAGAGTGTCCAATCCCTTAATAATCTTATACGTCTCAATCAGATCCCCTCTCATCCTTCTAAACTCAAGTGTATACAAGCCCAGTCGCTCTAATCTTTCAACATATGATAGTCCCGCCATTCCGGGAATTAACCTCGTGAACCTACGCTGCACTCCCTCAATAGCAAGAATGTCCTTCCTCAAATTTGGAGACCAAAACTGCACACAATATTCCAGGTGCGGTCTCACCAGGGCCCTATACAGCTGCAGAAGGACGTCTTTGTTCCTATACTCAATTCCTCTTGTTATGAAGGCCAGCATGCCATTAGCTTTCTTCACTGCCTGCTGTACCTGCATGCTTGCTTTCATAGACTGATGTACAAGAACACCTAGATCTCGTTGTACTTCCCCTTTACCTAACTTGACTCCATTTACGTAGTAATCTGCCTTCCTGTTCTTGCCACCAAAGTGGATAACCTCACATTTGTCCACATTAAACTGCATCTGCCATGCATCCGCCCACTCACCTAGCCTGTCCAAGTCACCCTGTATTCTCATAACATCCTCCTCACATTTCACACTGCCACCCAGCTTTATGTCATCAGCAAATTTGCTAATATTACTTTTAATGCCTTCATCTCTATCATTAATGTATATTGTAAAGAGCTGCGGTCCCAGCACCAAACCTTGCGGTACCCCACTGGTCACTGCCTGCCATTCCGAAAGGGACCCGTTTATCACTACCCTTTGCTTCCTGTCAGCCAGCCAATTTTCAATCCAAGTCAGTATTTTGCCCCCAATACCACGTACCCTAATTTTGCTCACTAATCTCCTATGTGGGACTTTATCAAAGGTTTTCTGAAAGTCCGGGTACACTACATCCACTGGCTCTCCCTTGTCCATCTTCATAGTTACATCCTCAAAAAATTCCAGAAGATTAGTCAAGCACGATTTCCCCTTCGTAAATCCATGCTGACTCTGACCTATCCTATTACTGGAATCCAAATGAGTCGTAATTTCATCTTTTATAATTGACTCCAGCATCTTTCCCACCACTGACATCAGGCTAACCGGTCTGTAGTTCCCTGTTTTCTCTCTCCCTCTTTTCTTGAAAAGTGGGACAACATTAGCCACCCTCCAATCCGCAGGAACTGATCCTGAATCTATAGAACATTAGAAAATGATTACCAATGTGTCCACGATTTCTAGAGCCACCTCCTTAAGTACCCTGGGATGCAGACCATCAGGTCCTGGGGACTTATCAGCCTTCAGACCTAACAGTCTGTTCAACACCATTTCCTGCCTAATATAAATTCCCTTCAGTTCATCCATTACCCTAGGTCCTTCAGCCACTATTACATCTGGGAGATTGTTTGTGTCTTCCTTAGTGAAGACAGATCCAAAGTACCTATTCAACTCTTCTACCATTTCCTTGTTCCCCATAATAAATTCACCCGTTTCTGTCTTCAAGGGCCCAATTTTAGTCTTAACCATTTTATTTCTTTTCACATACCTAAAAAAGCTTTTACTATCCTCCTTTATATTTTTGGCTAGTTTGCCTTCGTACCTCATTTTTTCTCTGCGTATTGCCTTTTTGGTTATCTTCTGTTGCTCTTTAAAAGTTTCCCAGTCCTCCGGCTTCCCGCTCATCTTTGCTATGTTATACTTCTTCTCTTTTATCTTTATACAGTCCTTAACTTCCCTCGTCAGCCATGGCCACCCCTGCCTCCCCTTAGGATCTTTCTTCCTCTTTGGAATGAACTGATCCTGCACCTTCTACATTATATCCAGAAATACCTGCCATTGTTGTTCCACTGCCATCCCTGCTAGGGTATTGCACCATTGAACTTTGGCCAGCTCCTCCCTCATAGCTCCATAGTTCCCTTTGTTCAACTGCAATACTGACACTTCCGATTCTCCCTTCTCCCTCTCAAATTGAAGATTAAAACTTACCATATTATGGTCACTACCTCCTAATGGCTCCTTTACTTTGAGGTCCCTGATCAAATCCGGTTCGTTGCACTACAACAGATCCAAAATTGCCTTCTCCCTGGTAGGCTCCAGTACAAGCTGTTTTAAGAATCCATCTCGGAGGCATTCCACAAACTCCCTTTCTTGGGGTCCAGTACCATCCTGATTCTCCCAGTCTACCTGCATGTTGAAATCCCCCATAACAACTGTAGTAATACCTTTGCGACATGCCAATTTCAACTCCTGATTCAACTTACATCCTACATCCAGACTACTGTTTGGGGGCCTGTAGATAACTCCCATTAGGGTCTTTCTACCCTTAGAGTTTCTCTGCTCTATCCATACAGACTCTACATCTCCTGATTCTATGTCCCCCCTCGCAAGGGACTGAATATCATTCCTCACCAACAAGGCCACCCCACCCCCTCTGCCCGTCAGTCTGTCCTTTCGATAGTACGTATAGCCTTGAATATTCATTTCCCAGGCCCTGTCCACTTGAGGCCATGTCTCAGTTATCCCCATAACATCGTACCTGCCAATTTCCAACTGAGCCTCAAGCTCATCCACCTTACTTCTTATGCTTCGTGCATTCATATATAATACTTTTAATTCGTTAGTCCCCTTGCCCTTCCTATCAATCCCTATTTCACTTGGCCATACTGTACGATCCTTTCTTGGGTTTTCTGCTCCGTTGATTCTGTTGTCTTTCTTAACTTCTCTTATTCTCACTTTCCCTTTAACTTCATTCTTAAATTTCCAGTTTGTCCCCTCGCCCCCACTACTTAGTTTAAACACACCTGTGTTGCAGTGGCAAACCTGCCTGCCAGAGTGCTGGTCCCCCACCTATTAAGGTGCAACCCGTCCCTCTTGTACAATTTATCCTTACCCCAAAACATACCCCAGTGATCCAAGAATGTAAATCCTTGCTTCCTGCACCAGTTTCTCAGCCACACATTCAAGTGCATTATCTCCCTATTCCGGCCCTCTCCAGCCTGAGGAACTGGAAGCAAACCGGAGATAACCACACTGGAAGTCCTACTTTTCGGCCTTCTTCCGAGTTCTCTGAAGTCCCGTTGTAGAACGTCCCTCCTCTTCTTCCCGACGTCATTTGTGCCGACATGCACCACCACCTCTGGCTCTTCACCTTCACCCTTGAGGATTGCCTGCAATCTGTCAGTGACGTTCTGGATCCTGGCACCAGGAAGGCAACACACCATCCTCAAGTCTCGCCTGTTGCCGCAGAAACCCCTTTCTGTCCCTCTCACTATGGAGTCCCCTATTACCACGGCTCTGCATGATGTCTGACTCCTCGGCTCTGCCTCTATGCCAATTTTCGACTCGCAGACCTGTCTGCCTCTCGGAATGGCATTGTCGTCTGTCTCGACAGTTCCCAAGAGAGTCAACCTGTTTACAAGAGGTACTTCCCCCGGGGTCTCTTGTACTTCAAGCATCTCTTCCTTCCTCATCGTCAACCCCCTTCTCTCTTCTGGTATCCTCGGTGTAATGACCTCACTGAAGGTCCTGTCCAGAAAATTTTCATTTTCTCGGATGAGCCTGAGGTCATCTAGTTCTTTCTTCAGTGCTGCAACATGCTCCTTCAGAAGCTGAATGTGGACACACTTTCTGCATCTATAGGAGCCAGAGGCATCATCAGTGTCCCTGACCTCCCACATCATGCACTCAGCACACTGAATTAGCTTGGCGGTCATGTCTTCACCCTCTTCAACTGTGGCGTAATCTCCTCACTCAGCCTCTTCGCCGAAGACTCCTGAGCCAAAGACTCGCACTTTTCTCACCAGGCACTTCCCTTGACCCTTAATATAGTAATCAGTCACCTTCCCAACAGCCTCTCTGCTCCGACCTCACTTCCGCCCAGCTCCCGCCACTCTCTGCTGTGGAAAAACCCATCATGGGCTAGTGAAAGGAAAGTCATGTTTGATTTATTTATTAGAGTTCTTTGAGAAAACAACGATGGTTAAAGGAGAACCAGTGATTTTCAGAAGGCATTTGACAAGGTGGCCACATCAAAACCTATCTTCTGCCCTGTTATTGCTTTTATATGCCATCGAAACATATAGATGAGGCTTTTGTGCAACGTTAATAGAAAGATGGCATTTCTCAGACAGCAGCACTCCCTCAGTATTGCACTGAAGTCTGAGCTGAGACTGTGTGTTCAAATCTTTGATCTAATGTTTAAAAATGCAACCTGTTAACTCAGCAGTGAAGATACTACAGCCAAGCTAATTCCTTGTGTAAATTGTTCTAGAAATAACTTTTTACTTTATCTTTATGATTTCAGCATTTCACCCATAGCTGCTGAGCAGTACAAGCAGTACAAGCCCTAGCTGTAGTTTTGATAGCCAAGATTAAACTAGTATGGTGTGAAGATTATGTAACCAAAATGATTTTCTTCTAGATACTACAAGATCCTGCAGTTGTTGGAAAGTATGGTGCCATTGTGACTCAGTGCGGACAACAGTGCAGTCTAATTCTTCATTTACTGTAGCTTTAACAACGATGTCATATTGAATCAAAAATTCAGGTAAGCATCTTCAATTAAATAGTGAGGAAGGGAAGAATAAATTCAAATAAAAACCTAAAGAACTGTGGATGCTGTAAATCAGGACAAAAACAGTAGTTGCTGGAACAGCTCAGTAGGTCTGGCAGCATCTGTGAAGAAAAACATCAGAGTTAATGTTTCGGGTCCGGTGACCCTTCCTCAGAACTCAAGAATAAATTCAAGTTTTGTGAATCAACTGTCACATCTTCTGATATCACACTTCATATTTTCTCTTCCATTTCTTGGAGATGAGCCTACGGCAAGAATGCTCTTAATTCCTGATCATTCTTGTGTGAAGACATTTGATTTGTTAGTCTTTTGCTTGATCTCATTCAAGTATTTTAAAATTAAGTCAAGGCAATTATAATTGCATGAAAATGGAGTTGCCTAATGTGAACTAGGATACAAGCTTAAGGGATAGGTTGATAGAGAAACAGTAGAAGACATTTTAGGGAGACTAATCAGAATACTATTATACATTCTAGTAAGGAAGAAAGATTCTAAGGTATGGGTGCATCATCTGTAGCTAACTAAAATATAGGTAAAGCTGGTATCAAACTGAAAGAAAATACTTAATTCTACATCAATGAATGGCAGTTCAGAAGATTAGTCAGAATATAGAAAATGGCAAAAATATGACTGAAAGGTTAATGAGGAGGGGGAAATTTGAGAATGAGAGAAAGCTAGCTAGAAACAAAAAAAGTAAGCATTTGTGCAGGTAATTGCAAAGGAAAAGAGTAAACTAAGCTTTTGTCCTCTAGATAGTGAGTCCAGGGAATTAATAATGGAAAACAGGGAAATATTGTGTCTGTCTTCAAATGTAAGCCAAATGAATAACATCCCAGAAAGGAAAAAACAACTATAATCACCATAGAAATACTGCTGCGAAAATTAAAACTATAATCTGGGATTTCTAGCTCTTGATGGGCTACATCCTAGGATGTTACGAAGACACAGCTGCTGAGGTAGTAGCTTCATTAGCTTTAGCTCAAAATTCCCAGGAATCAGGAAGGGTCCTATCAGCTTGGCAAATAGTAAATGTGATTCCTCTATTCAAGGAAGGAGGGAAGCAGGGAGCAGAAAGCTACAAGTTGGTTAGCCTAATGTCTGAGACAAGGTGCTGGAATGTATTATTAAAGAGTTTCTAGCAGGCCACTCTGACATTATCATGTAAACATACAGCCAGCATGGATTAGTGAAAGCAAAGTCATGTTTGATTTATTTAGAGTTCTTTGAGAAAAGAAAGATGGTTAAAGGAGACCCAATAGATGTATTCTACTGATTTCCAGAAGGCATTTGACAAGGTGCCACATCTAAAACCTATCTTCTCCACTGTTATTGCTTTTTTTTAGTTGTCCTCTGCTGGATTTTAAAGGTTTCCCAATCATCACCACCACATTGTATGTTTTTTTTCTTTTGCTTTTATGCTGGCCCTGGCTTCCTTTTTCAACATGGTTGCCTCATCTTCCCCTGAGTATGTTTCTTCTTCCTTGGTATGAATTTCTGCTGAGCCTCCCAAAATACCCCAATAACTCCTACCATTGCTGCTCCACCATCTTCCCTGCTAGGTTCCCTCTTCCAATCAACTCTGGCCAGCTCCTGCCTCGTGTCTTTGTAGTTACCTTCATTCAATTGTAATACTGTTATATTTGATTCCAGCTTGTCCCTCTCAAATGACAAGGTGAAGTCTATCATGTTATGGTCACTGCCCCTTAGGGGTTCTTAATCAATTCTGCCTCAATACAGATCACATCTTTTCTTTAGTGGGTTCAACCAGAAGCTGCTTCAAACAAGCAAAAAGCCAGCCAATCTTGTAGACATTTTGTAAATTCCTTTTCTCAAGATCAGCTACCAATTGGATTTTCCCAGTCTACCTGCACATTGAAGTCCCCCACAATTATTGTAATAGTGCTTTTCTTACATACCTTTTCTATCTCCAGATTTATTTTCTTCCCGACATCCTGACTACTGCCGGGAGGCCTGTACACAACTCCAATCAGTGTTTTTCTTTTACGGTTCCTCAACTCTGCCCACACAGATTCCGTGCCTTCTGAATCTCTATCACTACTTGCTGTCGATTTAGTTTCATTTCTTCCTAATAAGTCAACCCTGTCTCCTCTGCCAATCTACTTGTCCTTTCGACAGGACATGTTGACTGCTCCCTCCCCACAACTGTTCCCTTGTCTGCTATGCTTGAATTTCATTTCCTGACCCTTTGCATACTCTCTGTCCTATAACTGTTTCTGAAAACTTTAATAACCTCTGCCGAGAGCCGCCTCCCCACCTCCGCCACAACCACTGCCGCATTTAGTATAAAGTCCTATCCACAACTTTAGTTATATGATTTGTTAGGATTCTGGTCCCAGCATGATTCAGGTGGAGCCCATCCCACTGAAACAGTTCCCTCCTTCCCAAAACTAGTTACAAACCCCTAAGAATTCAAACTCATTTCTTCCTCACCAAACTTTTTGAGTCACGTCTTTAACTCTAATCTTGTTGGTCCTGTGCCAATTTGTTTGTCGCTCAAGTGTTAATCCAGAGATTACTACTTTTTTTCAGTTCTGCTTCTTAAATTTAGCCCCTAGCTGCTCATATTCCCTCAGATAAACTTATTTCTATCATTTGTATCTTGGTGAACCATAACAACAGGACCTTTCCTCTCCCACTCCAAGTTCCTCTGTAGCCCTGATGTGATATCCTGAAAACAGGCACCAAGCATGCAGTACAGCCTCCAGGACCTTCAATCCTAGCCGCAGAGAACAGTGTCTATTCTCCTGACTATATTATCCCTGATTTCTCTTTTCTTCTCCTCTTAGCCAGTTTGCTCATCCTCCCTACAGACCCCATTCTCGTCCACACAGGAAGCAAGCATAGACAAGATCAAGGGCTGAGGTTCCTCAGTTCTACTTTCTGGTGCCTTTACCTGCCTCCTCAGTCACACCCTTCTGTCCCTGACCAAATGCAAAGTACATGATCTAAGAGCTGTGACTGCCTCCTGAAACACACAAGCACAGAACTTACAGACAGAGAAATCAAAAGATCATACAAATGGTGTAAGTGGAGTGTTGACAGGCGCAATAATAGGTCTCCACAGGTGATCAAGAATGTCAGACGGTGTGAGTAAAGTGTCAACTGCTGAATAACCAGGGAAGGGATGACCTATAATCATATTAAGTGAGGCAGAGAGATAAGTAAAAAATTTTTTAAAAAAAGGCTGGTGCTGGAGACAAGCCAAATGACAGGAAAACATACAAGTTATGAGTCACATGCTGAGGGTCTAACCAAAGTAGTAAGTAATCCAAAACTGTACAACCAATTAAAGTAGAGCGATCTTAACAATTAATCAAGGTGATCGTGTCAAAACAGGGCAGTAAGGAAGACTTTACAGATATAGAACAGTGTGATGGGGTCACATGTAACGCGACATGAACCTAAGTTCATGGTTGAGGCCATCTTCATAGGTATGAAACTCGGCTGTAATTCTCTACTCAGCAATTCTTTGTTGTTGTGCATCTCAAAGCCAGCCTTGGAGGATGCTTACCCGAAGATCAGAGACTGAATGTCCTTGACTGCTGAAGCGTTCCCCGAATGAGAGAAAACATTCCTGTCTGGCGATTGTTGCACAGTTTCCATTCATCCATTGTCATAGTGTCTGCATGGTCTTGCCATTATACCATACCTGGGGGCATCTCTGCCTGCAGCATATGAGATAGACAACGTTAGCTGAGTCACATGAGTATCTGTCGTGTACATGGTGGATGCTGTTCCCACGTGTGATGGTAGTGTCCATGTCAATGATCTGGCATGTCTTGCAACAGTTACTGTGGCAAGGTTGTGTGGTGTTGTGGTCAATGTTGTCCTGAAGACTGGGTAGTTTTGCTGCGAATGATAGTCTGTTTAAGCTTTGGTGGTTGTTTGAAGGTGAGAAGTGGAGGCTTGGGATGATCTCGGTGAGATGTTCGTCATTATTAATGACATGTTGAAGTCTGTGAGGAAAATGGTGTAGTTTCTCCACTCCAGGGAAGTACTGGACCAGGAACATTCCTTGTCACAATGGACATTTTGGCACTCTACATCAGCATTCCCCACGATGACAGCATCACTGCAATAGACTCAGTAGTCAATACCAACAATTGCCAATTTCTAGACACCATCCTACAACTCATCCACTTCTTCCTCGACCACAACATCTTCACCTTCAACAATCAGTTCTTCAACCAGACACACGGAACAGACAAATGTGCAATCCAATATGCCAACATTTTCATTCACAAGTTCGAGCGAGACTTCTTCACTGTGCAGGACTTCCGACCAACACTATACACCAGATACATCGACAAAATTTGCTTCCTTTGGTCTCGTGGTGAGGATTCACTGAAATGATTACATAGCAACATCAACAAGTTTCATCCCACCATCAGACTTACCATGGACTACTCTTCAAAATCAGTCTTGTACTTAGACACACGCATCTCTATCAAGGGCAGACAACTCAGTAACTCATTCTACTGCAAGCCCATGAATAACCTCACAATGCTGCACTTCTCTAGTTTCCACCCTAAACATGTTAAAGAAGCCATCCCCAGTGGACACGCCCTGCGTATACACAGATCTGCTCAGATGAGGAGCAATGTGATGGACACCTAAAGATTTTGAAGGACACCCTCATAGAATGGGATACGATACTCAACTCATCACCAGTTTCAATGTGCCACAGCGAAAATCCGCAATGACCTCCTCAGAAGACAGACACAGGATATGACCGATAAGAGTACCCTTCGTTGTCCAGTACTTCCCTAGAGTGGAGAAACTACGCCATGTTCTTTGCAGCCTTCAACATGTCATCGAAGATGATGAGCATCTCACCAAGATCATCCCTACACCTCCACTTCTCATCTTCAAACAACTGCCGAATCTTAAACAGGCCATCGTTCACAGCAAACTACCTTGTCAACACTTCACTCACACCATTTGTATGATCATTTGATCTCCCTGCCCGTTGATCTCTCTGCCTATAAATTCTGTGCCAGCGTGCTTCTCTCTCACTTCACCTGACAAAGGGACAATGCTCCAAAAGCTTGTGATTTCAAATAAACCTGATGGACTATAACCTGGTGTCATCTGACTTCTGACCTTGTCCACCCCAGTCCAACACAGACACCTCCACATCCTGAAACACAGCATCCACGTAAGTATCCCTGATGTGTCAGTGTTCAAACTTCAGATTCCACCTCATCAACTGAGCCAGAGATGGTCAAGCAACCAACACTTGGTACAGATGTGGTCACTATGAACCCCAATGGGGCCCACCAGCTTCTACATCATGCAGTTACAACACATCACTTGGCCCTACATCTCTATTTCAATTATTTAGCTCTTAATTTGATATTTTTAAAAAGTTCATACTGGTCTTATGGTTTGTAGTCTGTGGATATTTTCCTAATTTACCTTAACTCTAAAAGTAAGCTATAACAGATAGTCAGATTAGTAGTTATCACCAACCAATGGACCCATGGTTTATCTGTAATGTCACTTTCATGCCAGGCTCACTGAACCTTGGCTTCAATTTATCCTGTTAAAAGAAACCGCAAGCCACATAAAAGCAAACAAAAAGCACCTCTTCCCCTCTGCGCTGAATTCCCATGCTGCCTCCAAATTACCCAAACTATATACTCACGTGGGCTGTGCCTCACTCCGTATGTGATTACATCTTCCTGACCATGTAAAGCTTACAGGGCACTTTCAATACATCCTATCTTAAGTAGAGGTGAGCTGGGGTGAGCTAAAATGACTCACCCTAGTTAAACTTCAAAGTAATCAAAACCTGTTAAGACCGTATTCAGACTTCAGGTGATTGACTGAAAGTTGTCCCTCAGTCAGCTGAGTCAGCTACCTTATTAACCGTTTCACTAGACTACTGAATTTTAAACTGAAAATCGAGAAAAATAGAAAGATTAACCTGTTCTATTCCCACACTACCTCCAAATTCCCTGAACTATATACTTACTCCAGCTATGATCTCTCCTTTCTGACATTGCGAAGCTTATTCTGACCACGCAGAAGGATATGAAGACTTTAGAAATAGCTTGGAAACGATTTATGAGAATGTTTTTGAAGGTGAGAGACTTCAACTACATGGATATATGGGAGAAACTGGAGTTAATCTCCTTACAGAAAGAGGTTGAGAGGAGACTAGATAGACATATTCAGAAGCAGGAAGGTCTAAACAAAGAAGATAGAAATTATGTCCATTGGAAGAAGGGTCAGGAATCAAAGTTAAAATAACTGAAAACAAATTGAGGAAATTTTGCTTTGTATGAAGAGTCGTCACAATCTGGACCACACTGCCTAAAAAGGTGAAAGAATATTGTGTTCAGTTCTGGTCACCTCATTATAGGAAAAATGTGGAAGCTTTAGAGAGGGTGCAGAGGAGATTTACCAGGATTCTGCCTGGACTGGAGGGAAGGTCTTATGAGGAAAGGTTGAGGGAGCTAGGACTTTTTTCATTGGAGCAAAGAAGGATGAGAGGTGACTTGATAGAGGTTTACAAGATGATGAGAGGCATAGATAGAGTGGATAGTCAGAGACTTTTTTCCCAGGGTGGAAATGACTATTACGAGGGGGCATAATTTTAAGGTGATTGGAGGAAGGTATAGGGGAGATGTCAGAGGTAGGTTCTTCACACAGAGAGTGGTGGGTGTGTGGAATGCGCTGCCGGCAGTGGTAGTGGAGTCAGATAATTTAGAGACTTTTGAGCGACTCTTGGATAGGCACATGGAGGATAGTAGGGTATGCAGGGTAGATTGATCTTAGTAGGATAATAGGTCGGCACAACATTGTGGGCCGAAGGGCCTGTACTGTGCTCTACTGTTCTATGTTCTACTTTCTATGTTCTATGTTCTATAATGAGATTCAATCATAACAATCAAAAGAGAATATGGTAAGCACCCACTGGAAAACAAAGCCTAGGGCCACAGCAAAAGGACTGGATGGTTTTGGGGGAGAACATGCCAAATTGCTCTTGCAGAGATCTGTCGGAGTTTTAATAGCCTAAATTGCCTCCTTCTCTGCTGTTTTACTACTTTTTACAAGTGATATATTTTTAGATTTTTTCATATTTTAGCATTGTTTCTCCTCAGCTCAGAATTAAGTATTAAAATGACTTGACAGGAAATCTTCTTGTAGGTCTCCAGTAGAAATGCTTTGTAATTGCCTGAGAGATGATGCATAATTGGGACAGGATACCTCACTAGTTGATTTTTTCACTTCCCATTATTAATGCATTATGGCTTGTACAGATGGGCTAACTGAAACTGTAAAGAAAGTTACATGAGAGAATTGCCAGTGAGAATCAAATGTTGGCTAGGTAGACCAAATGGCAAAATCAAATAGTTCTAATTGTTTTGGCATCTGTGCGTTCTAAAGCACTGATATATATGGGACAAAATTCTGAAAAGTAATAACCTTTGAGAGATTACACTCAGTGCACAGTTAGAGCCTGGTATTAGTTATGTCATTAACAGTCTGCAAGAACAGGCATGTAATTTATTTGGCATACAGCCAGATGATCAGATTACCATACAGAATATGAAAACAAAAAATGGAAAAAACAGATGAGAAAGTTGAAAACTGGCCACAAAACAAAAAAAAAAGAAAAATGCGCAGATGTATTCAATCATATAATGAATGTCACTCAATGTAGTGATATAAGAGACCACCATACTCATTTGCTAGGCATAGGTAGGTATTAACATAATAGCATTATGATAGAATACTATGCTGAGGATAGTTCGAGTACTGAGTTAAATATGTTTATGATTTTTCTCGATTCTATTGCATGTGATTTCTACCAATACCAGCCTCACAGACACTACTTGTAAAGGATTTTGCATTATCGAGGAAATGTATTATTCAGGCATTTCCATTTCCTGATCTTGATTTTAGAATCTGTATAAATGATTTTCACGTTTGAAAAATATTCAACACTGAATTCACAGGTCTTGAAGCAACAGTGTTTTTCATCATTGGGCAACTAAATTACATGGTTTTTGTTTCTTTTATGGGATGTGAATCGCTGCTAATACCATTGTCTGGCTCTTTTGCGGCACAGAAGTTCCTTGCCACTTATGAGCACATGCCTGGATGTTGTCAGGTCTTGCTACATATGGAAACAGGCCGTTTCAGTGTTTGTCACAAAGAGTGCAATTATTCAGTGAATATCCCACTTCAGACCTCATGATGGAAGGAAAGTCCATAATGAAGCAACAGAAGATCATTGGGCCAAAAATGTTATCCTGCCAGGGGGTGACTTGGTGGCTCAGTGGCTCAGTGGTTAGCACTACAGCCTCACAGCACTAGGGACCTGGGTTCAATTCCACCCTCAAGCAAATGTCTGTGCAGAGTTTGCACATTCTCCCTGTGTCTGCATGGGTTTCCTCCTGGTACTCCCCCAGTCCAAAGATGTGCAGGCTGGGTGGATTGGCCATGCTAAATTGCCTGTAGTGTTCAGGGGTGTGTGGGTTATAGGGGGATGCTCCAAGGGTCAGTGTGGACTTGTTGGGCCAAAGGGCCTATTTTCACACTGTAGGGATTCTATGACTGAGATGTTGACTTCAAACAACCAGAACCACCTTTCTTTGTGAGAGACGGTTTTACCCTTGATTTTCATTAACTCTAGTTCTACTAGGGCTTCTCAATGCCAAACTCCATGAGATGCTGCTTTGATGTCAGGGCTATCCCTCTCACCTTACCTCTAGTGTTCAGATCTTTTTTTCTCCCCATATAGAATCCCTACAAGTCCAAAAAATCCACACTGACCCTCAGAGCATCCCACCCAGACCCATCCCCCAATAACACACTTAATCTACACATCCCTCAACACTATGAGCAATTTAGCATGGCCAATCCACCTAACCTGCACATCTTTGGACTGTGGGAGGAAACCAGAGCACCCAGAGGAAACCCATGCAGACACAGGGAGAATGTGCAAACTCCACACAGACAGTCACCCAAGGATGGAACCAAACCCAGGTTCCTGGTGCTGTGAGGCAGCAGTGCTAACCACTGAGCCACTGTGCTGCCTCTTCTTTGTGCATGCACCAACGCTGTAGTGAGGTCAGGAGTTGAATGCCCTGCTGGAACACAAACTGAGCATCAGTAAACACGTTATTGCAAAGCAATTGCCATTTTGTAGTACTGTTGACAAACCTTTTCATCACTTTGATGATCAAGAGTAAAGCGATAAAGCAATAATTGAATATGCTGGATTCATCCTGCATTTTGTGGACAGGGCATATTTGGGCAATTTTTCACATCATCAGATAGATGCCAGTCTTGTTACTGTCCTAAGCATAATTTGTCCAGAAACGTGGTAATCCTGGAGTCCAAGTCTCCAGTAATATGTTCGTGTTTCTGGCATGTTCCTGTACGTTTCAGTGAACCAGAGTTGATGGGTGATAGACGAAGATTTGGTTATAGATTATGGGTGAAAGCATCTCTGCTATTGCTGATAGTCCACAGTTTCTCATGGATACCCAGTTTTGAATTGCTAGATCTGCCTGAGGCTTTCACATTTAGCACAGTGGTAGTGGAGGTTATCCTTAATGTGAAGATAGCTGTTTGTCTCTACAAGAACCGTCGTGCTCACTCCTACCAATACAATCAGGGGTAGTTCATCTGTGGCAGTTATTTTAGTGAGGAGGAAGTCAAGTAAGTGTTTCCCTCTTGTTGGTTCTCTTAACACCTGCTACACACCAGTTTAGCAGTATTGTCCTTTAGGACTCAATCAGCTTAGTCAGTGGTGGTAACATCAAGTTATTCTTAGTGATGGACTTTGAAGCCCCTCCCCTCTTCCCACCCTACTCAGAGTACACTGCGTACCCTTGCCGCCTACAGTGCTTCTTGAAATTAAAGACGATAAGAAATAGGAACAGGAGTTGGCCGCTATTCCTCATGTCCACTTTCCTGACCTTTTCACATAACCCTTAATTCCCCAACTGGTCAAGAATCTATCTGTGTTGATGTTCAATGTGAAGGATTCAGCAAGTAGGTTCCCTTCCCATGTTCGACCTGATGCTCTGAGACTTTGTGAGATCCAGGCTTAATGATGAGGACTCTCAGGCAAGCGGTATATTATTGTATCGTCGGAGAACCCACTGATAACGTCACATCCGCCACCGCCGGGCACCCCACTTCCGGGACAGCGAACGCCTCCGCTGCTGAAACCACCGCCTCCATCACCGAAACCAACACCGTCATCGCTGCTGCCGACGCCGACGCCGCTCCGCCCACCGCCGACGTCGCTCCGCCCACCACCGACGTCGCTCCGCCCACCACCGAAGCCGACAC
>JAHRHZ010000085.1:12849792-12872278 GCA_024137785.1 Ginglymostoma cirratum | reverse complement strand
AGTTTTCCTGCTCCTATGATGCTGCTTGACCTGCTGTGTTCATCCAGCCCCATGCTTGTTACCCTGTATATTATTGTGCTGCCCCTTTTGGTGGGCCTGGCCTCTGGTAGAATAGGAGATACGTAGGGATGGTAGTGACGGTATTGAGATGTGGTTTGTACAGTATGATTTCATGAATATGAGTATGTCATATACTTTTACACCAAACCTCCAGGCAAAAAGGTAATGTCACTGGAGTTCATTCTCTTCAACCGCTTTTCTTCCTCCTTCTTACTTCTTTTCTCACTTTTATCCCCTTTCTTTCTTTTAGTTCTTTAGTCTTTAGACCTCAGACATAGAGGTCAGGCGGCAAGGGCCATGACTGAGGGACTTTGACAGTCAGCCACAAGGCAGCTGGTCATGGTCAGTGGCATTGTGGCTTCATTGATGTCCGGAGCAATACCAGAGCAGGACTCTGTAGCAAGGCGGCTAACACAACAAAGAAGCATGGCAGCGGCAGCAGCAGTCAGTAATGAGGTGGCAGCGAAAGATGGCAGCAGCAGTGGTCAGGGCTGAAGCCTTGTGAGCGGTGGCAGAGCCTGGTGTGCCCAATGGAGATCAGCAGCAGTCGGTGGCAAAGGCAGCAGGCAAGCACAGGCAGATCTTAGCCCAGTGCAGGTGAAAGCATGCCCAGCACGGGGACAGTGAGCTCTCTTGGGGAAAGCCCAGCTTGGAGCACCTGCAGGCCAATGACTTAAGAAAGGACTGTAATGTTTGACCTTTTTAACTTCATTTCTTTATTTTTCTACTTCTGTAACTAAGATTTCATACCTAACATGGCACGTGTATGCCGACATTGTCCACTTTTCACTGTCCTCTTGTGCCCCGCACATGACAATAAAACCTAAATCTAAATCCAAATCTAAAATGTCAGGCTGTTGCTTGATTAGACTGTGAGCACAAGCCCCCAGATGTTGGTAAGGAAGATTTTTGTTCACTGTGCCATTGTTGTTTCCAGTGCCCAGGTCAATGTCAGGTGGTCAATTGCTTTTGATTTTTTTTTAGACTTTGTTCTGGATTGATACAACTGAGAGGCTTGCTAGCTAATTTCAGAGGGCATTTAGGAGTAAACCCCTCACCTGATGGCTTGCATTCAAGCATTCTAAAGGAAGTGGCTGCAGAGATAATGGAGATATTGGTCAAAATATTCTAGATGTACTGGATTCTGGGAGGATCCCAGTGGACTGGAAAACGACAAATGTGACACCCCTATTCAAGAAGGGAGGTAGTCTAAAAGCAAGAAACTGTAGACCAATTAGTGTAATATCTCTTATTGGGAAAATGCTATAGAGTCCACAGGATATTTGAAAAGGTAAATGCAATAAATCAGTGTTGATATGGTTTTGTGAAAGGTGAATTATGTTTGACAAATTTACAAGGGTTTTTTGAGGGTATAAGAAGCAAAGTTGATTAAGAGGCAACAGTAAATGTAGTGCATTAGAACAATGCCTTTCAGAAGGCATTTGGTAAAGTGCTGTTAAAAGGTTATTCCACAAGGTTAGTGCTCATGGTATGAGGGCAATGTATTAGCATGGATTTAGGATTGGTTAGCACCTAGATTATAGATTGTTGAGATTAATAGGTCTTTTTCAGGTTGGAAAGATATAACTAGTAGGGTGCCATCAAGACCCTTCCTAGGGTCTCAATTGTTTACTATCTGTATTAATGACTTTGAGGAAGAGGCAGAGTGTAATGTATCCAAATTTGTTGATGTTCTAAAAATAGGTGGGAAAGTATGTTGTGATGAGGACGTGGGCAATCCGAAATGGGTTATAAATAAGTTGAATGTGTGGACAAAAGATTGGCAGATGGAGTCTCATGTAGGAAAATGTGGAGTCATGCACTTTGGTTAGAAGAATCAAAAGGCAGAACATTATTTAAATGGAGAGAGACTCCAAAAGAGTGCAGCAGAGAGGGATTTAGGTGTTCTTGTGCACAGAACTCCAAACATTAGGGTGCAGGTGCAGCAAATGAAATTTTGGCCTTTATTGCTAAGGATTTGGAGTTTAAATATAGGGAACACTTGTTACAACTGTGCAAGATGTTGAATAGACTGCAATTGGAGTACTTATACAGTTTGGTCCCTGCATTTTAAAAAAAATGTTCTATAGGCCCTGGAGACTGTTCATAAAAGATTCCTGAGATGAAGAGGTTGCCTTATCAAGAATTATTAAACAGGTTAGGCCTTCATTCATAAGAGTTTAAAAGAATAAAAAGCAATTTTATTGAAACGTATATGATGTTGAGTGGGCTTGACAGTGTAGATATTGAGCAAATGCTTCCCCCATTCAGGGAATCTCAAACTAGGAGGCATAGTTACTGAATAAGGGGACACTCATTTAAAACGGAGATGCAAAGGAATTTCTTCTCTTGGTTGATGAATGTTAGGAATTTTATATCCCAAAGAGTTGTGGGAGCTAAATTACCAAAAGTACTTAAAGAGGAGGTAAATAGATTTTTGAAATATAAGGGAGTTGACAGCTATGCTGAGCTGGCATGAGAGAGGAGTTGAGGCCTGGGCAGCTCAGACGTGATCTTGTTGATTGGCAGGGCAGGCTTGAGGGGCCCTCTTATTTCTTACATTCTTATGATTCCTTTCCCTAAGGGACGTTAATGAACCAGATCAGTTTGCACAATGGTTTCATGGTCACCACGGGACTGGCTTTTAATTCCAAATTTACATTTCATTCTCTGACATGATGGGCTTTAAATGCATGTTCCCAGGGTGTTAGCCTCAGCTTGATTCCTGGTCTTTTATGTTACCATTACACCAAAATCTTCTCCCATAGGAGAATAATTAGCACCTTGGAATGCCAATTCAAGCCCCATGTTTGTCATCCCAGCCACTCCAAGAGCAAGGTGTGTCCACTATGAGACAAAGGAAGTCCTGAGAAAAAGAGTACTTAGAGTCCTAGAGTCATACAGCTTGGAAGCATATCCTTCAATCCAACCAGTCCATACCAACCATAATCTCAAACTATCCAAATCCCACCTGCCTGCACTTGGCCAACATCCCTCCAAACATTTCTTCTTCATGCACTTATCTAAATGTCTTTTAAACACTGTGACTGCACCCACATCGACCATTTCCTCTGGAAGTTCATTTCACACGTGAACCATTCCCAGTATTTTAAAAAATGCTCCTCATGTCTTTTTTAAATCTTTCTCCTCTAACCTTAAAAATATGCCCCCTAGTCTTGAAACTCCTCACCCTAGGGAAAAAAACACCTGCCATTCACCTTATCTATACCCCCTATAAAGTCACCTCTCAAACAACTACACTCCAGTGAAAAAAGTCTCAGCCTATACAGCCTGTCCTCATAACTTAAACCGTCCATTGTTGGCAACATCCTGGCAAATCTCCTCTGAATCCTCTCCAGCTTAATGATATTCTTCCTGTAACAGGGAGACCAGAACTGGACACAGCTCTCAGATGCCAGACCTAGGTGAATCAGGCTTTTTGTCTGAGAAGAGATTGGAACTGTAGGAAGGTGGAAATAATAGGGTGGGATATCGGTTTTTAGAAGCCAAAAAAGGATGCAAAAAGGGTGGGGTCGTCCAAGGGGACAAGGGATCCCCAGAAGAGTTACTTCACCTACCTCCCCGCTTCTCCCAGAGGTGAGGGCTAGTTCCCGTCATTTCTCCTTTCCCAGCCTTCTATATTATTGGCCAGTTAAGGGGCTCAAAGTTGAATGGGCTCCCAGGCACCTTGCCCATCCACTATCATATGGGGGACAGGTGGGGATGGATAGGAAGGCAGTGAGTTGGCCACCCATTTAAAGGGACTTTACCACATTGAAATACACCAGAAGTACTTCAGGCAGACACAGTATGAGCCACCCCTGTGATGAGTACGAGGTTCCTAAAAGTTATAAGATTTTAAAAGTTTTAAACTGTTTCTTTAATTCAAGTTCAAGTAGAATAATGGAAGTCCCTTGCAACCATTAACAAAGGTTAATTTGAAGGCCTTGGGAATTGGAAGATGAAGTGGGAAGCTAAAAGACAAAGAGTTTCAAAGGCTCCTTGCCCACTCTGGGCATTGTCCCAACCATTTTCCACTTGCATTTTGACTCTAGAGAACAGCAAATGGTGACAGGAAACACAGTTCATGGTGGACACTATTAGTGCTAGGCTCCAACTGTTCATCAGATACCCCCCATCCCCACTCCTCCCAAAGTCACTACATCTCCTTGTACCTCACACTACTCTGACAGCCCTTTTCCACCCATACCCTTTCACGTGGAGACACATGACATGAAGCTTTGCCTCCAACTGTCCTTTCTTCCCCCGAGCCCTGACATTGTACCATAATGGTTCCCACCCTGCTCCCCTACACTCCCCCTGGGGAGATCATGATGGTGGGCACTGCCAATAGCAACCCTCCCCTGTAGGCTTCCTTGCCTTCCAATGCTGTTCATCTTAATTTTCTCCTGTCACTACCTTTGTGTTCAACTCTACAGATTGCTCCCCTTGCCCAACCCACACCCTACATGTATTGTCCCACGCTCTTTCGGTGGTGATCCACATAATCAATGTAATCCCCTCAATAATCAATGGACAGACTCCTAAGACTGTATTCATTCCAGACTTCTGACCAGCTTTACCATGCAGTCCCTAGACATGACAGACCAGACCCCTGAGCACTGTCTTTGCACTCCCCTGACTGACAATATGTTCTCGCCCCTTGGACTGTAGTCAGACAGAACGGCCCAAGTTGGTGATTGACCGTGGCCAAGCCACAGGATTGTGTGCAAACACTGCCTGTAACCAACAGTACTGGCAGTAACCTGATAGACAGCAGATCCCCTTGACTGAACTGAGTACTAGCCAGTTTAATTTTACATTTTAAACAGTTCCCAACATGGTCCTTCTGTTGAATAAACATGCTGCGTGTTTGCCACGCAGGCAGCTAGCATCTCCCATGACCTGGCCTCTATGAACGCTCATGGTACCTTTCCGTTGTACTGACAGGACATTTCTGCAATTCAATGCTGCATCTCAGACAGTTTCATCATTTTAGTTCTGCTATAAGGGCATTGTGCGCTCAGAGCCATGCACCCAGCTCTTCACTCACTGTTCTAGCACTCACTCATTCTGAGCCTCCCTAGATGCTGTCGGCATTCCTGCCTTACTTTGTCATGCTTTGCCTTTTGCACCTTGGCCCTTCAACCAGAGAAGCCAAAATCATATTACTTCTGACTTGCTGTGCCATTTAGTGCAGACACAAATCCAGGAAGCTTGTCTTAGTTGTCAGCAGGCCTCAATCAAGTCAAGGATATTCTTTGCTCAGGGGATCCCAGCACAGTAGGTCAGGGCAATCTCCAAGACCTGCTCAGGCAAGTCAGAGACAGGATCCTCTCATATGCTGTGAGGAGCTGAATGATGGACAACACACCACCTCTCTTGGCTTTTTCTGCCCTATTGTGGGCTGTTTTGCTCCTGAGATGAGAGGGAGAGGCAGGTATTATGAAGATGAAAGTAGGTAGAAGGTTGTGAGAGAATGTGCACGTGGGAGGGAGCAAAAGACACTGTGTACATATGGTAGGGAGTGACAGAGTGTGCGTGTTTGTGAGGTAGAAAGGAATGTGCATATGAGTGATAAGGGAGTGTGTGTGTGTTTGTGTGTGCTCAGAAATCGAGAGTGTGTGTGGACAGAGAGAATGGAGTGTATAAGAAAGAGGGTGTTTATTTCAACTCTGATACTAAGTGAACCAAATATACAATCACACTCCCCCTCCTCTTCCTCTCCAAAAGCCTTATCCTCAAAGAAGGCTTGAAGAGGAGGAAAACCCAGGGTGAAAGGCAACCCACTTTCAACTCCTGATTTCATCTGAATTCTGCCAAAGCTACCTTGCAGAGTTTGCCACAGAGCTGGAAGCAAGTCCAATGTTGGTTCAAGCTAACTTAACGCATCCCCCCACTTCACTTCCCTGGTGAATTGGATTTGGGCCCTACCCTGCCCCTCTTCAGCTCTGCTTTTTAACTAGAATGGCAAAAGGAGTTTCATAATTGCTCATTTGTTTAAATGGTCCATGCTTTACTTTGGAATTTTTTTTTTCTTTAATTCATGCTTACTATTGTGCCATACCTTATCTTTCTTAAGTTTGCTCACCAGGCTTCCAAGTAAGAGGACAATGGAAATGTGCCTCCCCAACACAAAATGGTTGGAAGAACTGCTGTAAATAATTCCCAAAGACTCCAATCTAATGCCTGCTTATCCTTTTAACCTATTAATAGGCACCACATAGTATGTAGGCATAATGCACCCCAGTGTCTCAGTTGTTTATTTTCTGCAACACCATTCCCTCAATGTGTGTCCTAGCTCTTGTAAAAACATCATGTATCTTGGATACCCTGTTGGGTTTTAGCCAGTTGACCTCATCACTACTGGGCTAGGACAGGAAATTGAGCAATATTTCTACTTGGGATCCCTCAGCAGGAGGGACGCAAAATTGGAGAAGGAAATAATTGGCTTGACTGTAATATCCAACATGGATGGAAAGTCAGATGATCCAAATGAGCTACATTAAAACAGGTGTATTGAGGTAGGGTCAAGCGGCAGGTTCACAGATGATGTGGTCATAAGACCAGTATATGGAAGGAATATACACAGGATGCAATTTAAGACATGAGTACAGAGAATAGAAATAAGGACAAATGAGATTTGTACATATGACACAAGGCCAGAGTACACACAGAGGAGACAAAGTTGGCAAAGGTATGCGTGAGGAAGATAATTAAAACATGCACACATGAGGGGCAAATATAAAGAAAGCAGTCAATCCACAGGGATGTATGAGGTAGATACAGATAAGGTAAAGTTAGGACACAGTTACAAAACTTTCTTACTCCCTAACCTTCATCTGTGCTTCTGTCTCCATTTAGTTTATATCTTACAATGCTACCATTGTTTCCATTATACTATGGAAGTTTGAGTTTTTGAGGACATCAGACAAAAGCTTAACGGTAGAAGAATAGCATGTGAATACATCTGGCAATTTTACTGTACATTTTGAAATCCTGCATTGCATAGTGTATTTCACATTAAGAAAAGGGCTGGAATGGGCATTTGGAATGCAAATTGTGTTTTAAAAATCATAAAATTCACATTTACTGTGTGCATTTAAAATAAGATGTCTACCTCAAATGTGACTTTCGCAACATTACTACTTTATAATTATTTTCATTCCATAACATTTACTTGCTTAAGCTTCTATATATATTGAATAAAGACTGTTCATAAATTCATGTTGTCTGAAGCCAGATCCGATAGCTGAAATAACAAGGTGTAGAGCTGGATGAACACAGCCGGCCAAGCAGCGTCAGAGAAGCAGGAAGGCTGACGTTTCGGGCCTAGACCCTTCTTCAGAAATGGGGAAGGGGGTTCTGAAATAAGTAGTTCCTCTGATGCTGCTTGGCCTGCTGTGTTCATCCAGATCTACACCTTGTTATCTCAGATTCTCCAGCATCTGCAGTTCCTACTATCTCCTATAGCTGTAACATTCTTTACATGGGACTTCAATGACTGTGCGGCAATACCTTATCAAGACAATGATAGCAAAGTATGTGATTGTAATATCTGGGTAAGTAGCTTCTTTGCTGAGAATTCATGTAAGCATTGTATAAGCCAAGAATAAGGATCAGATATTTACCAAACTCAGGAAAAAACCTACTAAGATGAGACATTTTCCAACTTGGTAAAGTGCCTATTAATTCAACGTGGGGAAGTGAATGTAGGACCGAGTCATAACCTCCAGTCCCAGAAACAGATCTTAGGCATCCATGGAGGTGACTGAGTACCAAGATTGGCTAGCGAGAAGGCCTATCTTGGTTCTTAGGGATATCATTTAAGTTTGTTTTAGAAGCTACTAGGCTCTCTAGATGTCAGACCCCATACTCCCTCACCCTCAGTGCCACTTCCATGTCAACTCATGCATCTTGCATATCCTTTCGTAACCTCTTGGCTCATCCACACCATCTCATATCCATTCACAGAGCATTCAGTATGAGCAGACCCCACCACTCATAGAGAGTTGAAAAAATATTCTAACAATATAATACAGCTCTCACTCATAAATATTTAGTGGTTAAAAAAGCTGTCAACCATCTCTCAAAGCTTTTAAAAATCCTCATGTTCAATCTCTTATTAAACAAAACAGGTTTCTTTCATATCCAACAAAAACAGCTAATCCTTTAATTGCCTCTCTAAACTGTCAATCAAACTGATCTTAGCCCCTCGGCTGAGAAAAGTTTAATTTTTGAAGCTCAGATAAGTATTTATGATTATATAATAGTAGCCCTTGAAAAATGTCAAAAAATTCTATTGACACTGCATCAAAGATGCTAATATCATTCTACTCTGCCCCAGATGGCCTATCAATGAAAACAATAAAGTTAAAAGGGCCATCTGACTTCTGAGAATCAATAATGTCACTGGTACAGACAGAATCCCTGCTGAAATACTAAAATATGGCAGAGGTACACAATCTCATCGGGAAGGAGGAGAGCATGCCAGTGGATCTCTGAGATGTTGTAATTGTGACCATTCTCAAAAAGTATCCACAGGGTACCATCATGACTCAGTGGTTAGCACTGTGCCTCACAGCACCAGGGACCCAGGTTCAATTCCAGCCTTGAGTGACTATCTGTGTGGAGTTTGCATGTTCTCCCCTTGTCTGCATGAGTTTCCTCCAGTTTTCTCCCATAGTCCAAAGATGTACAGATGTGTCTAGCAGTGGACATGCTAAGTGGATTAATCATGGCAAAATGTCAGTATAGAGGGATAGGGTAGGACTGTGTTGGATGCTCTTTGGAGGGTTGGTGCAGGACTCAATGGGCCAAATGGCCTCTATGATTCTAAGAGGGATACTCCTGCTGTCTGTTACAAAGAAGATTGCTGCAAGAGTCCTCCTCAATTACCTCTTCCCTTTGGCTGAAGAACTCCGAAGAGAGTAATTTTGCAGATTTCATCCATCAAAGGCACAATGGACATGAGCTTCACAGCAAGACAAGACCAAGAAAAATGCAGAAAACAGCAGCAACCTCTATACCTGGTCTTCTTTGACCTTAAAAAGGACTTCAAGCCTATCAACGGGGCATCTTCCCACAGTAAGTTGCTGATTAGCAATCAATATGACACACTTGGTCAAGAAATATGCTCCTGAGGCTAGTATCCCAGTGCTATTGTGACTGAACTTAACTAACTCAGGATTAGCATGGATTGAATGTGAGATATTCCAGTTTGGTGTGGCTCAATATTGCACTATATGATGTCTTTAGCACCTAACCTTTAAGAGGAACCAATCTTAACTTTTGTGGTCTTGGAGAATAATTTGTGTGGAGATAAGTTTTTGCCTTGTTTGTCCTTGTAGGCAAATCCATCCAAGAATACTCAGGAGATGATTGAAAGCTGTATGAGCAACATGCAATTGTCCAAGTATAGAACTATCATGTATTACTGTGGAGGTCTAGACTGTGCAGAACAACTCTAGCACATAGAGAAAGGCTTTTCTAAGGAAGGTTAGTATGCGGGAACTTGAAGTTAAATAATGAGAACAATATGTCACAGGAGAGGGACATTTCCTACTCAGTAAGCATCCTCTGGACACACATGTATTATAGATTTTAAACTAAAGTTATCTGAGAATACAGTATAAATAATCCTTGATAATGAGGTAAATTGTGGTCTAATTGAATGGTGGAACAGCTAAAGGGTTTAATGGTACTCTGAACCGATATTTTTACAATGTGGGTATCTATTGATGCAGTAGATTTCAGTAATGGGATCAATGGGCAGGGATTTCTCCCAATGCTTCCATTGCCTATAAATTCTCAGTAATAGGTGATAAATTGATTTGATTACTGAAATGGCCTCTACTTCCTTTTTTTCCTTTATTCATTCATGAGTTGAGGGGCATTGCTGGCTAGGCGGCATTTGTTACCCTTCCCTAATTGCCCAGAGGGCAGTTAAGAGTCAACCACGTGTTGTGGGACTGGAGTCACATGTAGGATGGTAATTTGCTTCCCTAAAGGACATTAGTGAACCAGATGGGTTTATCCCAACAATCAACAATGGATTCACGGTCATCATTAGATTCTTAATGCCAGATATTTATTGAATTCAACTTCCACCATTGGCCATGGCGGGATTCAAACCTGGGTCCCCAGAACGTTATCTGGGTCTCTATATTAATAGTACAGTGATAATGCCACTAGGCCATCACCTCCCCCTCAACAACAAGTCTTATGACGGAACTGGGACATGAGCGCTATTTTCTCTAGTCCCAAAGGGCCAATTGTAAATTTAATTGTTATACTTGGTTCCAGATATGACCAATTGTATGCTTTCCTTATTTTAGACTTAATGCAAAAGAAAGCAATAAACACAAAATTATTGTTTTCTTAAAGACCGAATTTGTTTCAATGAAAATGTAAAACTGGGTAACTTGATGTGTAATATAAAAATGTAAACATCTACACCTCCAAATAAACCACTGGGTAAAGGGAGAAAAACAGATTTTTCTCTGCAGAAATTCACCTTGGGAAACAAAAAAGACTTTTGGCCAAAAAGTCTTAGCTCTTGAAAGCAAACAAGAAGACTAAATTATGAAATATTCAGACCCTGTCAGTCTGACATACCGGCATACAAACACAGATGTCTGCAAACACAAACAAATGTCTCTGAATATTTACCAACACAGCTTGCTCAGGAAACATAATTATCGAGAATTCTTCCAGATGCTCCTCAAGAGGATAATCAGGATTCAGACTGGACCAGAGCTCCGTTATCATAATGCATCTATAACAATACTTTTTTTCAGAAGCAGAAGAACTGGGATTTTCTTTCCCAAGGCAGATAACGAACTGAAAAATTCAAACAGTCCCCAAAAGAGAAGCTATTACTTGACAGATATAAACCCAGGAAGAAGTTATCACAAGACATGTGACTTTCAATAAATACCTCGTTAAAAAAATGTTCCACAATTTTTTGCTTGACCCCTTTTAAAAAACAACCCAGGTATACACAATTCTTTAAACTCAGGTCCACAAAAAATATTAAATAAGGAGCATTTTATAACATCATCCACTTGAAAAAATTAAATGCATTTTCAAATGTACTTCAATAAAAAGCATAAGCAAGAATTTTTTTTAATTAAGACACATTCAAACATTCCCATTTGCTACTTTCCCATTATAACTTATACATTTATCTCTGAATACTTTTTGGTACTTAGATAATTCTAACAAAATTACATTTTTGAAAAAGCATTTGTAGTTACACTGTTATTCTCCTCAGCATGATGATAAGGCTGTAATAGCAAACTCCACAGATTGGTATTTTAGTTTTTTGACTAAAGGCTTGTGATCAGTATAAAGCAGCATTTTGCTGTAGTTGTGGTATACATAAGTTTTTAAGTGTTCAACAACTAGTAGTAATCCCAGAGTTTCTTTTCTCATCTAATAGTACTACTTCTGGTGTTGATTTTGCTTTTTAGAAAATATCCCACTTGCATCTCTATGTCCAATGCCATCTGGTAGCAGGAGTGCATTTAGCCCCAAGTCACTTTGATTGATTGTTGCCTTGAATGGTTTTGCAAAATTTGCAGCAGCAAACATTGGTTCATTGGGCAGGATGGCTTTCAACTTCTCAAATGTTGTTTGGCATTCTCTTGACCACACTATCTTGACTTTCCTTCAGAGTAAATTTATCCATGGAGTCATTATTCTGCTGAAATATGATACAAACTTGCAATATAAACTATTCATCACCAAAATCTTCAGAATTTCTCATTTGGTGTGAAGACTGGAATTCCATTAATAGTTATACTTCTGCTGCCATAGAGTCATTGAGGTAAAAAAAGCACAGAAACAGGCCCTTCGGCCCAACTCGTCCATGTTGACCAAGTTTCCTCAACTGAACTAATCCTATTTGTCTGCATTTGGCACATATCCTTTAAACCTTTCCCATTCATGTAACTGTCCAAATGTCTTTTAAATGTACCCGTCTCTACCACTTCCTCTGGCAGTTCATTCCATGTACATACCAAAATGTTGGCAGGGCAAGAAGATGGAGCTTGGACCTTCCCACCTGTATTCTGGTCAGGTGCCGTCCTGTCTAATTAAGTTCCATTTTTGCCTTCATGCCCATGCTCTCCAAGCCAGGGCCATGCCATGGCTGGCTGCAGTTATTGACTTAAATCTTTTGGAAATTGCCCCTAGTTGGAGACCTTCAGATCTTATATCCCCTAACTAGTGAATTAGACTCCAGATGGCAGCACAGTAGGATGTTCCTGTCGGAGATCCTCTGCTCTGCCTGTTCTTTTCCCTTTTTTCCCCCCTTTTTTATCTTCATCTGTCCCCTCAGTACTGGAGCCAGCAGCAAATAGCCCTCATGCCTTGGAACACCGCAAGCAGCAAGCTCTGCAGCAGTGCATGGGGAAGAGACCCCCAGCAACACTTGGGGAACCAGCCCCGGATCATTGTGCAGCCAATGAGCGCGAGTCGACAGCGCGAATGGGAGAAGGCAACCTGAGACAGCCCACAGTGAGTGTGGGAGCAGGCAGCCTGAGGCAGCGAGGGGCCACATCCCTGGAGCATCGTAGAGGCCGAGTCCCCGGAGCAATGGGGAGGGTGGGCCAAGTCCCAGCGCGATGGAGGGGCCAAGGTACAAATCCTGGTACAGCTTGACTTACCTTGTTGCTGTTGAGAGCTGGTAAGGAGCTGACTGGAGGCTGGAGCTATGCAGGACAATTCCTGAACTAGGGTCTGGAGCCACATGCTGAGCTACTGTTATTGGACAGTAATTTAAAACCTTTTCACTATGTTGTAATTACCTCTGCAGGTGACGCTTATGCTTTCCTTTAACCCTCTTTGTGTAAGACCACTGTATTTTTTTTACTCTGTAAGGTTTTTACCTAGGTACTTGTACCGAAGATGGCGCAATTAAAAGGCAGTCGTGTAAAACCTTTTCACTGTACTCATATACATCTGTATTATAATACGAGTGACAATAAAGGATATTCTATTCCATTCTAATTCTCATTCTCCAATTTGATGATTCATAGAAGAGTAATGGGGCCAAACCAAATCATACGACAGGTACAAGTTGTACTCTGCCATAATACATTCAAGATTCCACCCACTAAGGAAATCCAGACTGAAGTTTGAAACACATTTCATCCAGGCATGTAGGATATTATAATAGCTTTATTTAGCCCTATTTGTTCATTTGATTCGTCCTAGGTGTTGTTGGTCTGATCCAGAGCATTTTGATTTTCCCTGCTGCCAAGCTTGATTGTTTTAGCGGTCACTCTGTTTTAAGCAATCCTATTTTTAAGTGCCAAAGCCACTCAGCAGTTCTATTTTTAGGCACTAAAGCTATTTATATTTTAATGCCTTGCACCATCTGTGTCATTATTTTCAAAGTAGGTTCCACATAGATTACACTGCACATGCATATCAATTTATTTTTGCCTTTTGGGGTAATGGGGAGGTACAGGTTCTTGCAAAAATCATGTACTTTTTGCAAGCAAGGATGTGATCTCAAATATGAGTAAGGGAATACTAGAGAAAGAATATACCTATTATTGCATGAGGACTAAAGCAACTTGGGGGAAATTCCCTGGCAATCTTTTCAGGATTTTTCCAGTATTAAATTTTCCTAGCTAGCAGAACTCTGTGTCACTGCCCAAGAATCAGAAGAGGTTAATCTACAATGCGTCACACAATGATGACCCTGTAGCTGATGAGTAGTGCAGCTCCTGAGAAGCAAAATGATAGCTCAACATGGCTTTGGAGTGTATGGCAGAAACTACAAGTACTTTCTAGAATGTATTGTGATTCAGGCTGCTCTGAATATTTTCCTTTCATCCCAACATAAAAGCCAACTCCTTAGAAAAGTCCACATCTCGAATACACACCTGAGGAAGACACTTGCAGACCTTTAAAATTGGTGGACAGGGCCTAGTTGTAGTGGTTCTGTCTCCAAGATCCATGCCTTTCCATAAGGAGAGGTGGAGGTTTGTAATTCACACAGGCAGGAAAAGTGAACAGAGCAGGGACATTTGTACTTGGTGCTGACTTGAAAGAAGATCCAAAGCCCATAGTGTGAACGTCACAAATTGATGAATTAAACATAAAGATCCTTGAAGCGTGTACAAGTGTTATGATCAGAGGTGTTTTTTAAATGGCCCTCTCTTTAGACTTTTGAAAAAGGCAGCAGTTGTCAGACAGAGCTTTTCAAAAATAAAACTCTGCTGAACAGCTTTGATTGACGTGCCATTTGGTGCTGTTTACAAATGGAGCTTAACGTTTGTTCATGCAGTTTCGATGGAGTGCATTTTGACATTTCCCAGGAATTATTTTGAATATGTGACTGAGTTTGTATTCCAACAATTATCTCAGCGGGGGTTTCTGATTGACAGTTTAAGGAGCCTATTAGAGGATTAGTCATCTTTCATGTGTAAAAAGAAGTATTATTGTTTATTTTTCTAAGCAATTAACCCATATGGAAATTAAAAATATTTGAATGAATTACATGAATGGGAGTTTTGTTTCTCCCTATAATCAAAATTGTATGAGTGACTGTGGTATTAGTTTGTTAGAAGTTTGTTTTTTTCATCTCCACGTTTCCCAGTGTCTGCCATTTTAGATGTTAGGGAGTGATTTGGAGATGTCATGGAAGGTTATGAGGGTTGCATAAATAGGCATGGAGGATATGAGGTGCCTTCATGGGTGGGAACAGTCTAGAGGACCTACAGCATCTAAATCAACTGAACTAAGCCATGGAGAACCAAGGCATGCCTTCTAATGAGCTTGTCTCAACATTTACCTTTCCTCTTGCTTCCCTATGGTCTGCATTAGGGTCAGTGGACCCGAAAGAAAATAGACAGTAGGAATAAGTAGGTCATTCTCAAGATAGCAGTTTGTTACTCGTAAGATTGTGCATGGATTGGAACTGGGACAAGCTATATAAGTGCTCTTCACAAGCTGTATAAATGATTTGAATATGTGGATGACATTGTAACATTGACAGATTTGCTGATGATACAAAACAAAGCAAGAAGGTAAGTTATGAGTAGGATGCAAGAAGGCTTCAAGGCAAGTTGGTCAGGCTAAGTGAATGATTGTGCAACTGAGATAGAAGGTATAAACTGTTACTTTAGTCACATTATTTCATAGATCACTCCATACAATAAAAATATTTGATCTGGATATGGCCAGTCGTATGTTTTCTCTACATCAGACTTAGAATGAAAAGATTAATCTATCAATTTTCTTTAATAAACACAAAATTATTTAATTATCATAAAGCAAACCTATTCAATAGATGTACTAAATTGGTTAACACACAGAATTTGTAAAATGAATATGTAAATGTTTACTCCTGTAAATAATGCAAAAATACATATGGACAGACAAACACACGTACAATTCACATAAACAGGAATAATCACAGATTTCTGTCTGCAGAGAGTCAGAGAAAAGCATTTTCTGGCCAATGATAGTTATTCTTAAAGGCAAAATGATGTACATATAAAATGTAAGATGTTCTGAAGTCTGTCTGAGCACATAGGTTCAAATCCCTACATGGCAGAGGGTGAGATTTGAATTCAGTAAAAATATTGACAACATGTAACCACTGTCAATTGTTGTAAAAACCAATCTGGTTCACTAATCTGCTTCAGAGAAGAAAATCCGCTGTTGGTACTTGGTCTATATGTAAAGCTACAGCAATATTCTTGAATCATAACTGTATTCTGGGCAATTAGGGTTGGGTAATAATTGCTAAATGTAGCCAGCAGCACATACATCCAACAAATTGATTAAAAATAAATCTAATGTTTTTGCGCAATGGGATCTTGACAGACACAGCTTGTTTATGAAATACAGTATAAAGAAGTTTTTTTAGTCACCATTCCAGAAGAACAATCAGCTTTCACCCTGATCTCACAGGAAAGATGTTCCAGAAGAAAGGAGACACAGGCTGAGTGGTATGCTTTGCAGCAGGATTTCGTCAACTGATAAACGCAAACATGAGCTAAAGCCTGCAAACAGTGTCCAAACAGAACAGCCAAAGAACCATTGGCCACATTACTGGAGGAAGCGGGAACGCAGACCAGCAGCTCCCTCAGCAATGACAACATACTCAAACTACTGCACTTGTGTCTCACCACATAGTTCGTATTTAAAGGTCAAGTATACAAACAGTTCAATGGCACACCCATGGGGGTCACCCATCTCCGGACTCATCGCAGAGGCAGTCATGTAAAGACTAGAACACACTACCCTCTCCCTCACTCAACCTAAACTGTGGACCCAGTACATAGACAACACATTTGTCATTATTAAACACACCAAACTAGAAGAGACCCACCACCTCATCAACAACATATTCGCGGCGATTAAATTCACAAGAAAAGAAGAAAACAACAATCGGCTTCCGTTTCTAGATGTCAGAGTTGTACGTATGACCAACGGGGAGTTCCAAACCTCAGTATACAGGAAAGCAACCCACACTGACCAAATCCTCAACTTCCACAGCAACCACCCCAATACCCACAAATAAAGCTGTATTAGGACACTATTTAAATGGACCATCACTCACTGCAACACTCCAGAACTACGCATGAAAGAGGAAGAGCACCTATACAAAATCTTCGCTATGAACAGATATCCCTGCCACTTCATCAACAGGTGTCTATTAATTAGACAACAACAATAGGACACAGTACGCCCTAACACACTGGCCATACTGCCCTATACCGACAACATATCAGAACTGACAATGAGACTCTAATGACCACTGGGAATCATGGTAGCACACGAGCGCACAGCCACTCCACAACAAATACTCACAAGGATTAAAGGCCCCATTCCCACAACATGCAGAACTAATGTAATTACAAAATGCCATGCAATGACTGCCACAAGCATTACATTGGGCTGACAGGAAGGAAACTAGCCATCAGGATACGTGAACATCAGCTAGCAGCAAAACGACATGACAAACTTTCCTTAATATTATCCTTAATAATAACTCGGACAATGAAGGCCATCAGTTTAATTGGGACAATGTAACCATAGTAACCCAAGCCAAACATAGACATGCAAGGGAATTCCTAGAGGCATGGTTTTCAACCCATAATTCAATTAACAAACATAAAGAATTGGACCCCATATACAAACCCGTACGGAACGAAACTGGAAATGACACTACTCACCATAACGGACCTGACGGTATAAATTCCAAGTGGAGTAGAACAACATCACTTCATCAGAGGCCTTGCTGATAATGTCACCTAGCATGGTGATAAAACGTCTGAACAAAAACAAGCCAGTTCGGCAAGTAATTCAACAACCTCACTGTAGTATATTGTGAATTAGATAAAAAGAGACAGGAACTCCTATCTAATTTCTTAGAATATATAATCTCTACTTGATAGAGATAACAGCTCCAGGGTATTGTGTTGGTTGCCATGGAACTATCATTATACAATATTAAAATTGCTGCTTTAAATGAAATTTACCCAGCGGAGAAGAGGAATAGCAAGCAGAGTTATCCACAGGCTACATATTCTTCTGTTAGGCAAATCAAAGAGTGAGAAGAAAAGAGTGTTGGCTTATTTATCAAGTCTGAAATTGCAAATTATTCGGATAGTCTCCCAAGAGTATAAACAATCACCTTATGACACTTCATCTATCCCTAAAAGCAAGTATGTAACAAGCTGTGTGAACAGTCCAAGAAATTCGGTGCATAATTGATACAACTATTGCAAATACTCCAGAGGTGAACAGCTCCTTCTGATGGGAGATTTCATTGCAAGGATAGGGGCTGACTATCAGGCTTGGGATGATATCATGGGAAGTCAAGGTGTGGGAGATGCGCCAGCAATGTTATGCTTTTCTTTTATTCATCATGTCACAGGATGAGGGTTGGGCCAGCAATTGTTGCGATTGGATTAGGTTTAGGGTTATTTGTTAGTTTCACATTGCCGTTGAGAAGATGATGGTGAGATGCTTTCTTGAACTACTGCTATCCATGTGGTGTAAGCAGACCCACATTACCATTAGGGAGGGAATTCGAAAAGTTTAACCCAGCAACATGGAAGGAATGGCAATGCATTTCGAGGTCAGGATGGTGAGTGGCTTAGATTGGAACTTGCAGGTGGTGGTGTTCCAATGTATCTATTGCCCTTGTCCTTCGAGGTAGAAGTGGTCATGAGTTTAAAAGGTGCTATCTAAAGAGCCTTGGTGAATTTCTGCTTTGCATCTTGTAGATGATACACAATACTGCTCCTGAGTTGCAGTGGTAGACGGAGTGTATGGTTCTGGATGTGATGCCAATCAAATGGGCTGCTTTGTCCTGAATGGTATCAAGCTTATAGTGTTGTTGAAGCAGCACTCATCCAGGCACATGGCAAGTATTCCATCACACTCCTGACTTGTGCCTTGTATATGTGGGACAGATTCTGGGGAGTCAGGAGGAGAGTTACCTGCTGCAGGATTCCTAGCCTCTGACCTGCACTTGTAGCCACTGTATTTATATGGCTAGTCCAATTCAGTTTCTGGTCAATGGTAAGCCCCCAGGATGTTGCTAATGGGGGATTAGTTGATGGCAATGCCATTGAATGTCAAGAGATGAAAGATTCTCTCTTTTGAAATTGCCTGGAATTTGTGTGGCATAAATGTTATTTGCCACTTTTCAGCTTAAGCGTGAATATTGTGTAGGTCTTGCTGCATTTGGGCATGGACAGCTTCAGTATCTGAGGTGTTGCAAACGGTGTTGAATATAGTGCAATCATCGGCAAACATCCCCACTTCTGACCTTATGATGGAAGGAAGGTCATTGATGAAGCAAATGAATCTGGTTCAGCTAAGGACACTACCCTGAGGAACTACTGAAGAAATATCCTGGAGCTGAGATGACTGACCTCCAGCAACTACAATCAACTTCCTTACTGCCAGGTATGAAACCAACCAGCAAATAGTTTTTCCCCAATACCCATTGACACCAGTTTTTCTAGGGCTCCTCGATGCCATCCTCAGTATAATGCAGTCTTGATGTCAAGGGCAATCACTCACAGTTCACCAATATGCACTACAATGGTATGCAGCTGTATACACAGCCACTCCAATGTTTTGCGTATGGTGATCAACATGCCAACACAGATCACAGCGTTGACTTCCATGGAAGTTGCTGGCATGTACAGACCTCAAAGATCCATGTAGGAGATATAAATATTAGAGGGATCATTGCACTTCACTTTTGACCAGCTCTTATGTCCATGTTTGAACCAGGATTGTAATGGGGTCAGGAGCTGGGTAGCGCTGGAATAACCCAAACTGGATGTCAGTGAGCAAGTTATTGCTAAGGAAGTGTTTCTTGATAGCACTGTTAATGACACCTTCCATCACTTTATTGATGATTGAGAGTTGACTGATGGGATGATAATTGGCCTGTTTGGATTTGTCCTGCGTTTTGTATACGGGAGATAGCTTGGCAATTTTCCACATTGTTCAATAGCTTCTACTATTGTAACTGCACAAGAGTTTGGCAATGGGTGCAGCAAGTTTTGGAACACCAAGTCTTCAGTATAAACGGCAACAGAAGCTGTGTAGGATGCAAGCCACATAGTAGGCTAAAAAACCCAGAGACCTTCAGGCCTGTGATCCAGCATAACCTGAGGTATTTTTATAGAGTCCTGAAGACAGTGTGCAGTCCTCCATCAGGCTGCTACTCACCTGTTATAAATGTTAACAGAGAGGAGAGTTAGGAAAGCGAGCAATGTTGAGCGCTTTCAATATGTGCTGACCACCATCATAAATCGGGCAGCTATAGATAACTTCTAGTCTGGCCCAAGCAGCAAGTATTCTGTTGTGGAGGCTAACAAAGTCATTAGATTCCTAACCTCTTGGAAAGGTGCAGGTTCAGGTGAGATCCTAGGGAAAGAATGAAAAATCATGGGGGCGCCCAGCTTGTTGTCAAATTCATATAATTAGAGAGCGTGAAATCCACAAACCATTTACCAGAAGTTCATGAATGGCCATGATTGTTCACTTAGACAAAAGAAAAAAACAAAATTCTGTGCATGACAAGCACAGAGGAGTCTCACTGCCTGAGATAGCTGCTAGGATTCTAGTAAAAGTTCTACTCAAAAGACTGGTAAGCAGAATAGGTACGGTCAGAAAGTTAAAGTGGAATCAGGAAAGCAGAGGCACTTGCAATATGATCTTTACCTTTCAGCAAATACAGGAGAATTTTTGTGAATGACAGATCAGACTCTGCTATGTCTTTGCTAACGTTATGAAAGTCTTTCACAGAGTAAGTACAAAGGCCTTATGGAAAGTCTAAGCCAAACTTGCATGTCCTGATAGAATTATAGATCAGATACAGCAGTTTCATGGTGAAATGATGGAAGAAATTTGCTGCACATTAATTTAGACAAAGATGTCAAACTTTCACCTTCCTCTGCTCATAGAACATTAAAGAAAAAGGAAGAGAACTCAAATTCTGGCCTCTTGTGCAAGCCTTGTTTCCTTCACACCACTGCTTCAAACATCTCTATCCTACTTCTCTGTACTTCTGAATGCTTCTGTTCCTGTACTTCTCTGTCCTCCATTACAAAGTTTTTTTTTGAACGTGACAGCTGACCACACTTTGGCCGCCTGTCCTAAAGTCATCTTTTGTGATGTGTCATAAATTTTCACTCTGGTGAAAAATCTTGAAATTTCTTACTATATTTATGACATATCGTTGTTGAATGGGCTGAATCTAAACATGGGCTTTTATTACAGAAAGCAAAAGGGTACACAAACAAAACCAGCGGAGGCTGAAGTTTCCCTGACAATGCAAACCAGATTTTGGCATCATGACGCTGATATCGAGAGGATTTGATTAGAGGAACAAGGATGTAATCAAAGTTATGCAGGGCTTTGATGAGATCACACCTGGAATGTTGTGTGCAGTGTTAGCCTCCTTAGTTGAGGAAGGTTGTTCTTGCAAAGGAGGGAGTGCAGCAAATGTTTACCAGACTAATTCCTGGGATTGGCTTATAACGTGAGGTTGAGTTAGTTAAGATTATATTCGCCGGAGTTCAGAAAAACGAAGGGGGATCTCATAGAAAATTATAAAATTCTGACAGGACTAAACAAGGGTGTAGGCAGGAAGGAAGGCCACAGTCTAAGGATATGGGGTAAACCATTTAGGACTGAGGTGTGGGGCAATTTCTTCACCCAGAGAGTGGTGTACCTGTAAAATTGACCACCACAGAAAGCAGTCAAGACCAAAGCATTGTATGATTTCAAGAAGAAATTGGATAAAGCACTTGGGCTGAAGGGATCAAAGGATATGGGGGAGAAGCAGGAACAGGTTATTGAGCTGTATGATCAGCCATGATCATAATGAATAGTGGAGTAGGCTTGAAGTGCCAAATGGCCTACTCTTGCTTCTTTTTTCTATGTTTCTATGCCAACAAATATTTTGAAGTTCACAATTTTCTGCTGCATCCATCTCTTTTCTATTGGAAGCAGGTGTCAATGAAATTCTGCCTGGTTTGTGGTACCTGACGCAGCTGAGCTCCGTCACAGGCAATGACAACTTCCTCGTCACCATTGTCTTTGTCCATTCCATCCAAACACTGCTCCTGTTCTCCTAATTCCCCAGCATCCAGCATATTGCCTCGTTGCCTGTTACAGTTGTGCAGAGCGCAGCATTCCAGGATGATGTGGCACATTCTGTCCATTTTAATGAAGAGCCATCGGACTCAAAACATTAACTCTGCTTTCTTCCCACAGATGCTGCTAGATTGACGAGTTTCTCCAATAATCTCTGTTTTTGTACACTGGACGCTCCCCAACTTGCCCCGGACCAGTTCATATGGAACTGCATTTTCAGTTGAGGCATGAGCAGCATTAAACCTGCACTCCACAAATTCCCTTACATACAAGTTCACGTCCTTGATGTTGTAGTCTTTTTGCTGGGACTGATTGCAACAGAGACACTACTTCTTACGAAAAGGCCTTAAATTGATGATTGGGTGTCAATCTGCTTAACTGTGTGTAGCTGCATGTTCACTGTAAAAATTTATAATCAGACCATAATTTGGCTTGGAAAATTAAATTTTAAAAATTTTAAATCATTTTGATATAAGGTTCTCTATGTGACTAATGTCATAACCAAACCTAAAGAGCATCATATGTCCAGACATAAGTCATAAACAAGCAATTAAGTGTTTCCTAGTCGGTTTTTTGGTGCTCAGTGAATCACTACATATCAGTGGCTGCTGATAAAGTTAATTGGAGTTAAAAGTTAAAGTTTGACCAAAACTGTTTGTTTCCACAGTAGAGAGATAACAAGGTGTAGAGCTGGATGAACACAGCAGGCCAAGCAGCATCAGAGGAGCAGGAAGGCTGACGTTTCGGGCCTGGACCCTTCTTCAGAAATGAA